>QFDT01000663.1:0-21137 GCA_003315915.1 Macrolepiota dolichaula | reverse complement strand
ATCTTTCATAGGTGCTACCCCCTCGACTCACGGCCAAGCGAAGCGTCAGAAACCTCCTATGGCTCGAGAAAATGGCGCAGCGGTTCAGAATAATCGCTCGCGCCGCTATCCCAGGAGGGTCTACTATGAGTATTACGAAAAGCATGCAGAGGATAAAAAGCAAGCTCGTGATACAGTAAGCCAGTTTCGTTTATTTATAAAGCTGCGGTGCTAAATCTATGGGTCCAGATAACTGGTGTTCTAGAGAAACGCCATGGAGGTCCTGGGGGTCCTGGAGGGCAAGGGAATCAAGGTGGTCAATGGGGTCAAGGTGGCAAAGGAGACCAGGGAGACCAAGGAGACCAAGGAGACCAGGGCGGTCAAGGAGACCAAGGCGGTCAAGGCGACCAAGGCGACCAAGGCGGTCAAGGTGACCAAGGAGGTCAAGGCGGTCAAGGTGATCAAGGTGATCAAGGCGGTCAGGGAGGTCAGGGAGGTCAAGGAGATTCAGGATCGTGTAGCTGCCCAAGTACCCCTCCTCCATCATGCCCTTCGGGTACCCCCACAAGTCCGCCTGGAGGTGGAGGCGACAGCCCGCCCCCCGACCAGACATCGGGAGACCAGACCCCCGATAATTCAAGCACACCCGGAGGTGATGGTACACCTGGAGGCGATGGTTCGTCGGGAGACCAAAGCCCGCCGGACGGCCAGACACCAGGAGATGGTACAGGAGATGACCAGAGTCCTCCAGGTGGCAAGACCCCTCCAGATAGCCAAACCACACCAGGAGGAGATCAGACACCAGACCAACCCCCACCAGATAATCAGAGTCCACCAGGAAATGGAGAAGACCAAACACCGCCCGACGGTTCATCCCCACCTCCCGTAACTCCGCCCACCCCTTGTTCCGGTCTCCCCCAACCAGTATCCGACACTCCTCTCCCATCCGGAAGTGCCAACCCCACAAACTCGGGCTCTTCCGATGATGGTTCTTCGGGTGATGGTTCTTCAGGCGATGGCTCTTCCGGCGATGGTTCCTCCGGCGACGGCTCCTCAGGCGATGGTACTGATTCCAACAACGACGATTCAGGAGACTCAGCGAACCAGAAACGTTCTCCCTCGCCAAAACATTACAAAGCCACCAATGCTAGAGCGCCCAAACCCGAAGAAGACAACCCATTCTTGGTCGCTAAACGTCTAGTACGCCAGACACCACCCGCGCTTGCCAATGGGAAGAACAAGAGGAGTAGCGAGCCAAGCAAGAAGCCCGACGACACCCCTCCCAAAGGCAGTGTTGGTGCTCGACAGGAGGATACGAAACCTGTAGCGCGATCCCCGACAGCCATACCCACCACAGCCCAAGCACATCACCGGCGCAAGAATGCCGAGGCTGCGAAGCGATGGATGGTGAATACACCAGGGGTGGTAACGAGGAATTTAGGGTATAGCGGCGCAGCGTGGGCTGGTGCTGTGAGGAGATATGGAGCTGGAACATAAGTTGAGCATTGCTAGCTGCATTGGTCTATACATAGGAGTAGAATTTAGACTTGGTTGAAATTTGTCTTTATGCAGAACTGTGAAATCCAATGACTTGTTGGAAACAACAATTATTATGATAATTTTGGGTCGAGAGCACTCGGAAACAGCGTAAACAGCAAGTATAGGTCCGTCTATCGAAGTAGTCTACTCTTTGGACTTGTTGGAGAGGAAACGCAGGCAAAATTCACATGGTACATCAGATAAAAGGTATCAAGACAGATAATCAAAACCACGATATTCATGTTCAAAACATTCAAGTTTGAACCTTGATGGACGAGTGTCAAACTGGATTCAATAGATTACAACTCCTTTCCTTCGACTCGCTCTGCAAATTTGATGAGAGCTTTCTTCACCTCCTCACCAACATCCTCTTCACCACCGACAGTATAGATCACTTTGCTGACCTCGAATCCATTGAACTGGCTGGCAGCGCACACAGTATATGCGCCCATGTTCTCGAATCCGAACCAGTCGCCAACTTGTATTCCACGCGGAAGCATGAGACCCTTGGAGACACAGTCAATAGAGTCGCACGTAGGTCCCCAGATGCTTGCAAGCTGTTGCTGAGGAGATGAAGCCGACTTGAAAGGTAAGCCTTTGAGCGTCAAGATTTGAGGCTGAGGCGCCTGGTGGTCGAACATAATACAGTTGAACGCGCCATAGACACCGTCGTTGATGTAGTCTGTCATGATGAAGGTCAGTATACCAGCGTCAGGCAACACAAGCATGCAGCTTACACATAACCTCTGGTTGTTCTTCTCCGTCCTTGGTAGGAGCAGCACAACCTTTGGCGCCGTCCAGAGGCGCCCTCCTTGCGATGACATTAACAGCAAGTTGGAATGAGGTTGAGACGTAGAACCGCCCAGGTTCAGCAATGAGCTTAATGCCCTTTTCTTTCCTCTCCTCCTCCGGGAAGTACTCCCCAATCGCACTCTTAAGCACCTCCGCAGCCCTCTCGAACAAACTATCCTCGAATCCGCCCCCAACATCAAGAAGTGTGAAGTTATAGCCAACCTCCTTGGCTATATCGAACACAGACTTCGCGCGACGAATTGCGTCGCGATACACAGAAGGGTCATAACAACCGCTTCCGACGTGGAAACTCACGCCGACAACGTCCAAACCTAACTCCTTCGCTTTTTCAAGAAGAGACGGAACAGCAGCAAGTGGAGCGCCGAATTTGATGCCAAAAGCGCACAAGCTCTTAGAGTCGTCCGTCAAAATACGAATCACCATCCTTGCTCGTGGATGGGACTTAGCAACCTTGTATAATTCATCGGCATTGTCAAAAGTCATGGTGTCCACACCAGCTCTGGCGGCGGAGCGGATGAACGACACGGCTTTGCATGGGTTCGCAAAGATGATGCGTGAAGGGTCGATGGCGCCCCTACCGATAGAGAGGACCTGATTGATTTCGCCGTTTGACGCGCAGTCGAAGCCAGCACCAAGGGATGCCAGGAGTCGGATGACGTAGGGGTCCGGGTTACACTTGACCGCTACCAGGTACTCAGTTCGAGTAAAGATGTATTATCAAACTGGTGACATACCATAGAATGGCTGAACTTCAGGCAGTCGCATCTTCCACCTCATATGTTGTTTGTACACGTCGCTCAAATCCGCCACGAAAAAGGCCTTCTCGGCATCAGGCTCCCCAGCAGCGGAAAGGATGCGTGCATTCAAGATGCCGTTACGCAAATGTATATCGGGTTGCCCACGGTAAATGGGTGGCAGCTCCGGGAAAATAACCTCTCCCTTGGGCTGATCGAATGCGAGCAAATCATTGCTCTCGTTTTGATCGTCCTGGTCGAACACATATCCGTTATCGACGGGGATGTCTTGTTGTCTAGTGTTGAAAGAATCACTGATAAGGGTATTGGGGGTACGTATGGTAGGACGTTTGCCAATCACGTCAACACCATCGTGCGAAATGGTCTTGGCCCAGTCAAGATCGGTTCCATAGGAAAAGGTTGCATATGCGTCCGTAGATTGGGAGTGTAATTCGAAATCAATAGGGTCGCGTGAAGCCAAAAGTGTAGGGTTGATGTCAACGAAAGAGAGCCCAATCATCGATAGATAATAGGTCTATATGAAACACGGGATTAATGAAATGGCGCGAAGTTTGAGGTAGGGTGAGGAGGTGTGCAATAAACAAATAAGGAGCCTTTGGAAGGTTTGGGCGTTACGTTGAATCGAGGAGTCTGGTAATTTTCCGGATGACCCAAGAGTAATCACCGAAATCCAAGCCGCCACGGGGGTCAACAAAGGGGATCCGCCGGGCGGGGAAAGGATCCGGTAATTGGTTTAGGTGCTTTCAGTAGCAGGTGGATTCCTCGCTCCCTGTACAGCGAGGAAAGAGCTTGAAGGGCGAAATGTCGCGGATTTGGAGAAGGACAGGAGGAGAAGCCGAAAAAGGACAAAAAGAAGCCCGAGACAAGTTAAGGATGGTTATAGTTGCACTGCGTGTATTTTCTTAATCCTGTTAGGGTGGTTCACCTGCACAAGTAAATAGGACCCGTGAGGATCCGACTCGACACGTGTACAGAAAAGATAGCGACATACCACGAACGGACGACCACCTAGGTATCGCAGAATCGATGCAATCAGTAAACTAGTCCCTGCAGCGAAGCGAATGGACAGGAACGCACTGAAGGGTCAACAACCGCAAGTCCCTGTTCCTTTTCTGAGTTGAAATGGTGGCTCAGTGAGCGATGTTTGTAATCGCTCGTGGGTTTGATAAATATGAGGGTTGTGATAGATAGAGAACCCGTAATTGACCAAGTTCTAGTGGTCTTGGGTGTAGGAGAGATGTGGGTGCAAACGGGGGCAGAAAAGTTGAATCGATCATCGATATATATCCTTCATGTTACGTAATAGGCCGGTTGCCGCATCTCCCACATTGGAGTCAACTTTCAAATATTCAGCACCGCCATCTGTCACACTGGATTCTGTGCTCGTATGCGCGAATTCTACGACTGGCTCAAGCTTAAATATATCCCTCAGACATGATGCCTTGTCCCCGTCTACGACCACTGGACGCCCATCACACTCCATGATCAGAATTCATCGAAATACATGTGCGCAAATTTGCTTCCATAGCGAGTAATCGCCGGCTGGCTCAGTCCTTGTCGTTATGGTCGTCTAAAGGTGTCCAGTGACCTCAAGGATTGCGGCTTTCCACAAAAAAAAACCACATACATAATCCCTTATCTTGGCAATCATGGGGCCTCCCGTTACAGACATGATGAAGAGAGTAAACTTACCTATTCTCGCGCCCCTTACTCATACACCCTCTATCCAGTAAACAATATCGCTCCCAGGAGAAACTTATGGGACACGGTAATGTTACTTGAGCGTCCACCGAGGGCTCGAACGTCCATATCCTTACAAACATAAACCCAATACTTACCTGACCATTCGCTGCGGAATACGTGACCTTATCAGGCGCCGCTGGCGCTCCCTCCCATCTTGCGGCTGCGGTCCGGGCCGCATCCTGCCTAAACCCCAGCAGCTTGTCGACCCAACATCCGAGTCAGGAATTCTTCTCATCTATGTTTTCCTCTCTCATCCTGAGCCTGACTCATAAGATGCGCCGCGGAGCAATCTGGTCCCAGCGCCATTCCAACACATCCCCAAGTTTACCATTGGCCTCCTTCATCTCTCGCCCTTGAATGATTGAATATGCTCACTCGATCGAAGGGATTTGAAGTGGCAGAACCTGGCAGAACCACTGGCCTCAGTCGGCTCTTGATGATACATTTCACGCCGCTCAACCTGGAAAAGACCGTCAATCCCTATATTACCTCCGGCGGGGTACTACTCTGGACTTATCAGTTGAAACCTCAGTCTCCCCACCTCGCTGTTTCGTGCGCCTGAATCACGAGCATTTTTGTGTCGCCCGTCTGTCGCTAGCGTTGGTCAGTTCTTTGAGGTGTTGTCAAAAGTACCGGATGCTACTCTCGACCATTTCCGCGTCCTAGTGAGACACTGCAACTCGAGCCCTCGGGGGCCACTCATGTCCTGAATTTTATTTTGCGGACCTCACATCACCGCCCCCTTTTTGTATCCTTCAAACTAAAGCAACTGCGACCGAGGCTCGGGTCCCCCATGAGATCCTGAAAAGACGAGTCAAGTTGCATTTGTATGACCTCGCCTTGAGGCTTTGTAAGTCATATTATATTTTCCTGTGCAGCGGCTGTTCAAGGAAGGCCGCGAGAACTGCGCAGTGGATGTTGACGCGTCGGACGGAGCTACTCCAAGGACCTGACGAGGTGACCTGGGAAAGGCAAGAGGGGTGGAAAAACGAGCTTCCTGGCGGCTTCATAGTCGCTTGTCTCTCAATCTGTGGCTCCATTCCTCTCATCATCTTCCCGAATTTGGGGGTTATTGCACCTAAATTCTATAAATTGGACTGCAGGGAGGATATAACCCAATGTTGAAACATCCGGTGGTGGTAATAGATTGCGTGGGTGCTTCTTTCAGTGTTGAGCCGCGCGAGGATAAGGTACTATGGGCGTCGGACGCTGTCAACAGCGTACGTGAGGTTATATGACCTTGAGACTCCAATCGAAGGCTCGGCGCGGCTGTACATAGGAATGGTAGAAGAGGAAGGGGGTGAATAATCAGGTGATAAATAGTCAAGGGGAATTCTGAATGCCAGTCCTGTTGGACCACCAAATTCTTTCTCACTTTCACACGGAATCATACAAGGTTTGATGGTTTTCTTTTCTTTGTGTTTCAAAGCTGTTTTTCGTTCCATTTGACAATTAGCCACCAAGGAACACTATAGTAGGCGGGAAATGTAGATTCTCGAAAGATGATCTACTCATAGTCCACATCACACCGATGATCCCGGTGAAGGTTGGCACTGCTAGACATATAACGTTAAGCTCGCATTACGTCGCTTTCAATCATATGCACTGACCTGTCGAGATGCATTAGCGGTCTGAGGGTAGGACTACCCTTGCCGGGAATGCGGCTGTTCGCTTGTCCATTGCTTGTTTAACACATGGGCAGCAGCGTCTTACCGGCATGGTGCCGTTCACTGTCCTGGTATCAAAGTGGCTAGTCTAGGGCGCTCAGATACTGAATGAAAGGGTTGCAATCTTGGCCCGATTTGTTAACATGTTCATGATAATGTCGGCCCCGAGGCTGTTGGAGCAGTAGTTGGGGCGGGCAGCCTTCGAGAGGATTCGGTTCCTAGACAGGGAGGAACGCCGCAATATATATATATTTAGGTGTTTGTAACACTACTGCTACGCTTCAGAAAATGTAAACGTGCGAGTAGGTCTGACAGGGCAAATTCTACAGGCACCAACTCTCTCTAAATATCATAGTCTTGTCGCGTACACGCCACTCAAGGGATTTGATATTCAATACACGGGGTCGAGGCTGATATGGACAAAATGACCCACGAATCGAGTTTATATTTCGGATATCAGTTGGCCCCATTTGGAACGAAATCTCGAGGCGTCGTGTCGGGGACCTGAACTCTGATGAGAAACACCCACCGACCTGACTAGAAGCTAAAATTACACACCATAGACCGGAGAATTACGAGTTGTGTGTTATGAGTACGGCAGAGAATCTAAGTTTGACATGAGCGGTTTTGAATCAAATCAAACAGGGTCTGACCCACTAAAGGGCTGCAGGGTGAATCAAAGACGGGCCAGATTGATGATGGTGTGGGTGAGTCACCGAGTTCTGAGGACAGGGAACGCAGCTCTGAGTATTTGGAATGGACGAATCGTGGGGCACTGAACAGCAGGTTCTCCGAGTGGGCAACTCAGTAAATCCGCAGCTGTAGCCGATTAGAACGAGGCTAAAAAAAAGAAGGGCTGTCAGCAACTCCGTCATCAATTCAATTCGATCATCGTCGGAAGCCCGGAACCCAAGTCGGCTTGGGCCAGCATCTAAGAATTAGTGCCGGTATGGACCTAGAGGGTCGGGGTAGAATATTTATATGCAGCTGTCTTCCTCCCGATTGAATTCTTTTTCTCCTCTCCCCCTCCATCCTCTACCTCCCCGACGTTTTCGTGTTTCACGGCCTTCCCTCTACCACTGAACCCAGTTGAAAGCTATCCAGGGCTACTCTTGCGCTTAGCCCAGCTGTTCACTGCGACACCTGTCTTCCGCTTTCGCCAACATCTTCCCTTCAAAACAAACGCCCAAGAATTAAGAACGAGCATCTGAGTCAGAAGGTGCAGGATTTCGTGTGGTATTTCCGGTGGAGCTGTGCAACATAATACCTCTAGAGGGAGATCGCTATCAAGGGTATTCGAACTTTGGTGAGAATGGCCTTATTTGATGAACTATACATAGGACTGACTGCTATCCATGTACGTATTGTGCACCCCCCCACAATTATACCTATTCGCTACTTGGATCTTTCGCTTGCCATCTCGACACTCGTCTATCACGAATAAGATTTTACAAAAACAGTTTGGTGACTGTCAGCGAGGGTACATAATGAAGAGTTCAACCATGCGCAACATCCCACCTCCCATTGACCTTGGGGTCTCTGGCAGTAACATGTACCGGTCGAGGTTTTCGCCAAGTCCATCGGATACGGAGGAGTCGGAAATTACTGTTGGTCATCATCCATACGTGTACCGCAGCCGACATATCATCGACATCGACGGGAGTACATCGCCGGCGCCGCTACTAACCCCATCAACTACGACATCAAGTTCGGGACCGGTGCAAGAGTTGACGCCAACTACATCCACGGCTAGTACACTAGTGACTTCAACATCAAGTGGTTCATTTTTGTCAACATCGGAATGGGATGATTCCAGGCTAGTACCAAACCGAAGACGGAGAAGCTACAGTGAGGTGAGGTTTCGTCCCGACGCTAGTCTTTATTGTACGGGGGCTGATCGGAGGCTGTGGTGATGATAGAGCGGCTACTCGCCACACCTGCCTTTTTCCCAGCGATCTGTGTCTGGGCCGTCCTGTAGCAGGGTCTCATTGACATCGACAAAGCCGGATTGCCTGATAGACATTCCTGTTCCTCGGACCTCCTCGTTCACCCTTGGTTTCAAGAACAAGTTCAAGGCGTCCATTTCATCAGGTTCGAGTAATCCTCTACAGCACCCTCGACAACGCGTCTCAACGGGAGGAAGACGGAGTAAGCTATGGTCTTCAATCACACATTTACCCCTGAGTACAGGGATTGGACTAGAGTTTGGGGGAGATGTAAGCGGTGCTGACACCCGAAGGTGACTACACTCCCTTTGCTTTAGTCGTGATATGAAATGGTAAATCATGGCTGTGGATGTAGGAAGAAGACTCGGAGGCCTGACACATCGCCGTCAACCCCGGCATCATTCGTTGATCCAAACAGCCCACGTGGATTGGTCAATGAAACAGGTGGCGTCACAAATGGTCAGAGCCCGAAGAAGCGACAACGGCCCGGGACCGCTTCATCAACCACGTCGGGGTCTGGGTCATCCACAAGGACGTCCAAGTTGGATTGGCACTGGCGATGGAGACGACTAAGTCTGCTCAAAACTTCATCAACGTCATCAAGTCCGTCCCAATCTTCATTCTCATTCCCGTCGACATTACCGCCCTCGTCACCGAGTCCGCCACCAACACCTCCGAAGCCCAGTCATCGAAATGCCAATGAAAAGATGACTGCGAGACCCCAGCTTCGAGAGAGTACGAATATGAGATTTCCTTCAAGTTCGAGCACACGGCAGCGATCAACACCACACCTACGGGCTCCTGATCTAAGTATCGAGGATCTGGGTAAGGTGAACGCGTTCTACGCACCTCCACCACCTGCGTGCGCAGTCCAGGCGTTCAATGACACTCCTCGGCGACGAGCAGTGTCAAGTGATCCCAAGATGAAGCCAGCGGTTCACCATGCGTTCGAGGTTCCAAAGACGCCAAAGGCGACATCGAAGCCACATCTTCCGGTGCCGATACGAACAAACCTTGATACCCAGAACTTGGGAGGTAAAGGAATCTCGATCGCTTTGCCATTATCACCGATAAGTAGTATCGGTGGTGGGTGTGATGAAGGGGAGGACTCTGGGGTGATCTATTTGACGGTTGAGGATGATTGGGATGTAGAGAATGGAGAGGCAATGCTTCGGCTAGTGGAATTTCCGGTGTAGTCTTGGAAGGGGAGGAGATTAAATCATCATTTCATTTTAATCCTATCATATCCTTTGGCTAATCTATTACTTCGGACCTTTGTGTTTTTTTCCATATTCCTCTCGACACCGGCATTCACACGCAGTCCCCTTGTGGAAAGTCGACATTCTGACTCTGGTCGTAGAGCTGGATACTAATCTCCAACTGATCCGGTATATATAGATGTAACCTACATTGTTTGTACATACCCCGTCTGTTCGCCCAACAGCCCCCCCAGCAACTTCGAAATTCCAATGACGTATTGTGGGCTCTTGGCACACACCTAAGAGAAAGGCAAATTTTGGCGCTTCCATTCTTTGCGCGATTTGATCTGGTCCATGACGATAAAACCCAGATGAGGCACACACCACTGTACCCACAGGTATCCGACCATAAGTGTTCGGATGCATCACTGCCTCCCTATTCCAGAGATATCTCGGCTTATTTGTGAACAGACCCATTCGTCCTGGGGTGCGCCGAGCAAGGACTTAAAACTACACCCACTGGTATCGCTGGCTTGTGCATGTTGTGCATGGAGCGGAATTCCTCTTGATGAGCTCTGGCACACTATTGATACCCTTGCCCCTCTTATCAAATGTATGCCACGGGACTTGTGGTGGGAGGCGGATGGGCTTTTGGCAAGTATTCCTGACATTTTTTTTACCTGAGGGAATGCTTGGTACTTATCTCTCAGTATGCTACAGGTCCTCGATAGACTGGTGTTGATGTCAGACATGAAAATTTTTCACAAATACGCGTCGCGCGTGAGGTCATGACAAATTCAGGCTTGGGTCTGCGTACTCTGGTACATGAGTCGATTTACCAAGTGTTCTTCCTTGCGTATGGCAGATGCCTCCTGCCAAACCTCAGGGTATCGCATTGGCGAGCACGCTCTGAGCTCTTCTCCTACCTCCGCTTATTTCTTAGGCCCCAATTGAAAAAAATTGGAGTTGGTTATCGATGTACGCCACTATAACCAGCTCAGCATCCTTGACACCTTCTCAACCACCTCACCCCATATTTCCGATCATTCCATTTACTGCATCAATGCGAACCCCCCCAGGCAAACCAGTCGATGGTCAGCAACTACTAGGCGAAGTTCCAGGGTGGCACAATCTAACACGCCTACATCTCACCGACATTACCTTGGACGGTCCCTTATCCATTGCCAAAGCACCATACACCCGGGAGCTAGAATTTGGGTACTTGAGATCCTTATGGACGCCATCCTTCCAACAAGTCAAGAATCGACGACGGATACTCGCCACCCTCAACACCCTCCAGCATCCTTTTCCTTCCCTGCAGAGTTTGAGTATTGAAACAAACTCGTCACCAGTGGCGAATATCATTAGGTTGCTGAGAATTTTACGAGGCGCCCAGCTCTCCAAGCTTGTTTTGGCTTAACTGTCCCAATGGCGTCGCGCATGCGGTTGATGACTACTTCCAAGGCATTGCAATCGACACGCCCTACGGATATTTCGGCTTTTTTCACTCTAACCTGACTCTTTTGCGACGATCATGCCTCTCCGCTCGCCCCCCGCGCTTGATGAGGTGAGGATCGCCTCGCATGAACCAGTTCCAATATCTGTAGCAGAGGCCACCGGAATAGCTTCTTCATGGGCTGACCTCCGCTCCCTACCTCTCTATTGATGCGTCGGATGCTGTGGCACGAGAGATATTACAGGAAAGTGTCTTGGCTATCTCGCATAGTACATTCGTAGCGCATTTTCTTTCAGACATTTTCCCGAACCTCGAGATTGTTGCATGCAATTGCGGGAACTCGATGGACCAATGGAAGGAGATATCACAGGTATTCCTACCAATTTTGAAACGCGCAAGAGAGAGCGAACGTATTGTTAGCCCAGGATGTTCACGTCAAAACTAGGATTAGTCAGATAAGGAATTCGCAGCCCCATCACTTGAACCCCAGGGAGCCGGACTAAAACTTTGGAGGTTGTGCCTTACTGTATTTCTTATTCTTTTTTCGTTTTTCGGGTAATACATCACGGCCCCTCGGTCTGTACATACTGCAAGTTGGGTCCCCAAAACCCGCCCGCATTGTTTCCGTATGAAAACACGGGGATGGACGACAGGGTGGTTGCATTGATGATCACACAATTATCGTAGCCCGTTCGATGGTAAAGAGTGGTAAAGTCATTGTGTCCACTATCCTCACCCGCGCTATCCTGATCATTACGCTGAATACCAATAACACTGCTGCCTTTCGCCTCCGTTCAAGGTCACCCAATAAGTATCAGCCCTGTCCATTCCGATTTAGCGCTCATGCGACACCAGGCGACACCTCACTTAGAAAATTCAAATTCTTGGCACGAGGGAAAGGTTCATCTTGTTTCACCAGTACCTTGCCCAAATTTTATTTCAGGCTCATTAAGAACAAGGGGGATTGACTAGAATTTAGAGATGGGAACACCCCTGGAACACTCTTTTTCGGACTATTTATCCCCGTTCGCCGCGAATGCGTCCGTTTTTGAGATATCTCAGCTAGTCTGTGGAGCGGTGCGTTGGTACCGGGATGATTAGGCATCGAGAACTACCCAAATTTCAGAGGTGCATGTATACGAGAGCAATACACCACACGCTTATATCGCATACTTGATAGTGAAGAATGCCTTGATCATCGCACCGACGTTCAAGATAAGTTATCCTGATCACCACGCTGCGCACCGATAACACTGCCACCTTCACCAGCTCTTCCTTTGCCCTCAAGGTCACCCAATAACATTGCCTCCCTTGGTTGAGTACTCGCACGGCCTCTCCCAAAATTCAAATCATACATCTTGTCGGCTTCCGGCCGAGGGAAGGTTAATCTCTCTCTCCCGCCCGAGCTATTCGACCGGTCCATCGGGAAGAGGCCTCGATTCAGGATAGGAATTCCTGAGAAACACTCATCTCCGTCCGGGAAACGAACGTTGAGCATTCGGATGCATCATTGTCTCTCGATTCCTGAAATATTTCAGCTAGTCTGTGAACAGGTTCGCTGGAGCCTGGGTGGCCGGGATGGGGATCGAGGACCACATCCACTAGTATCGTTGGCTTGCACATGTCGTGCCTGGAGTGAAGTTGCTCTGAACGAGCTCTGGCACACCATCGACACCCTTGCCCCCCTGATCAGATGTATGCCACAAGATTTGTGGCAGATAGAGGATGACTCGGAGTTCATGGTAGGCATATCTGATTTTCCAATGTACTCGACTCCCAATCCGCTACAGGTGCTTAACAGATCATTGTTAACCTCTGACTTGGAGATTTTTCGCAAGTACGCGTCACGCGTGAGGGTTATGGACCACTCGATTTTTTTCTCTGACACGCATGCTTTGGTGCATGAATCGATCTACCGAGCGCTCTTCCTCGTGTACGAGGGATACCTCCTGCCCAACCTCGAGGAATTGTGCTGGCGACCACACAATCCAGAGCTCTTCCCTTACCTCCGCTTGTTTCTCAGCCCCAAACTGAGGAAGTTGTCGTTGGTCATAGATGTGTTTTTCTATGATCAACTCGGTGTCCTTGGGGTTCTTTCAGCGAGTTCACCTCACATCTCGGATCTCGCCATCAGATACATCAAGGACCACCCCGACGTATGGGTCGGTGGTTCGCGACTACCAGATGAAGTTCCGGGGTGGCATCATCTAACCCGCCTACATCTCTCGGACATCACCTTGGACGGCCTCTTGTCCATTGCTAAAGCACCACATCTCCGGGAGCTAACACTTGGGGACGTGGAATCCCTATGGATACCATCCTCCCAACAAGCCAATAATAAACAACAGTTGCTCACCACCCTTTTTGCCCTCGAGCGGCCTTTCCCTTCCCTGCAGTGTTTGACAATCGAAACAGAAACCGTACGAGCATCGGATATCACTGAGCTTTTGGGAGTTTTTCGGGGTGTCCGACTTTCTGAACTCACTCTTATACTCGACTCTTTTCATGACACAACGGATATGATCGGCGACCTCTTCCAAACGATCAAACAGTATTACATTCGGTACACCCTACGGACCTTTGGCCTCTTTCACCCTCGCCTGCCTCTTTCTTTTGTGGAGATCACACCACTCCTGTCCATTACCGGGCTCCGAGAGGTGAATATCACTTCGGCCAACCCAATAGCGATATCTGAAGCAGAAGCCGCCCAAATTGCCTCTTCATGGGCTGACATCCGCTCCCTCTCATTCAGGTTCTATGACCCACAGCCTTCCAACTTATTCACCACGACACTACTGGCGCTTATTCCTTTGGCCAAGAGCTGTCCAAAACTTGAGTCACTTGAGCTTATGATTAATGCGTCGGATGCTGGTACGCGAAAGACATTGCAGGAAAACCCAGATAAGACCCGAGGCGTCCGGAATACCTCGTTGAGATACTTTGGTGTTCAGAATTCGGCCATTTCGCATGGTGCATTTGTGGCACGTTTTCTTTCGGACATTTTCCCGAACCTCAAGGCCGTTGTATGTTCTAACGGGGACTCAGCGGAACAGTGGGGAGAGATGTCTCAGGCATTACAAAGGGAAGTGAACGCGAGAAATCGGGTGTTGTGAATAGAGAACGTACATGTTAAGATTAGGACACAGGTCGAATGAGTGTGATGCATGAGTAGTGCAAAATTTATGAGAACCTTGGTACGCTTGACCTGATTTCCTTGACCTTTATTTACGAGTAATTAAGAGTTGGATTAGGTGATTGTGTCATATCCAAACGGATTCTTGGTCAACAGAATGCTGGGATATGTAACAGGGGTATCCCATTGATGATCGTATACTATACCAACCCCCCGTTTCGGTCGAGATGGGGGTTTCGGTCTCGTCACAGGCAGCCAAAGCCCGCCGACTGACGGGATCAATGATCGACTGATGGCTGAGATATGAGCGTGTGATGGCATCACTTCTTTTGTACTCCGAACCGGCAAAGCCTGTCATAGTGTATGACAATGACATATCTTATGTTCCACTCATGCTATGAACTCCAAAAAGGTTGGAAATGATAATAAAAGTATCTATGTATTTTTTGACGGTAGAATTCTCATCTCATCAGAGGATACTCACAGAGGCAACCGAACCCCCATCTCGACCGGGACGGGGGGTGGGCATAGTAGGGTGGGTAGTTGGTGTGGCGTAGGGATATAGGTGCTTAGTAGTTGGGTATAGTGTATGGTGTTCAACGTCAGTGTCCAAGACAAGTAAGCTACGGTAAGTAAGGACCGACTATGATGTTTCTCATTATATATTATGTGGTGTGTGCACTATCTAACTAATTGTCCTTTTGGTCACTTTCCTCACCGTTCTCTATCCCCTATAATCACAACAATCACAGCCCGTTGGACGGAAAAGGATGCCCTGATCGCTATCCCCTTGCCTCATCATCGCACTGAACACCAACAACACTGCTTCTTTCACCAACTTCTTTTTTTCTCAAGGTCCCGGTATTATCCTCTTTGTTTGAGTGAACCCACATAACGTTAGTTTGAAATTCAAATTACACATTTTGTAGGTAGAGAGAAGATCTTGACTTGTCTGCGCTCCGGTCCACCAAGGGCAAGGGGAGTCTGGGATAGGAATGCCCATCTCAGAATACCTACCTCTTTTTGAGCCAAAAGCGTTGCGCATTCGGATGCATCATTACCTATTGCAACTTGTTTTTGAACAAGTTTGCCGGAACTTGGATGGCCTGAGAGGGGATCAGGAACCACACATCCACTTGTGTCGCTAGCTTGTACATGTTTACCTGGAGCAGATTCTGATGAAGGATAATCTCACCAATTCCTTGCCCGGGTTTGTTTCCGGCTCACCGAGAATGAGAGGAGTTGGCTAGAAAATTTGAATAGGAACGCCCCTGAAACATCTCCTGTCTCAAACTACTTATCAATATATCACGCTTCGAAGGTCTAATCATGTATCTCGCCGGATCGCGTGGAGAATACCTCGTTGAAGCTTGAAGATTGAAGTACCTAGATGTTCAAAGGTCAGCAGTTTCGCATGATGTAACAGTGGCACCTTTTCTTTCGGACATTTTCCCAAACCTCGGGGTTGAAAATTAATGAAAGTAGATACGTCAGGTATTCACCTCAATCCTAGACGCGTGAAAGTGGAACATGAGAGTCTGGGTGTTGACAACAGAGAGAACGCTCGTTTGAACTGGGTAGTTGAGAGGTAGTTTAAAACACCCACAAAAACCCTCAATACGCCCTGCTTGAGTAATTTACGGATTGATGATGTCTAGACTGGGACTTTGGTGTGTGCTTGATTCCTTCTGTTGTTTTCTTGGGTAGGGCGTTCTGGACCCTCGAACCCTACGAGAACTTCCTACTAATTTGGAAAATAATCCTGTTGTTTCAGAAAAAAGCACCTAGTGCGGAATTAAGTAAGTATAGGTTTGGAGGAGAAACACAGATGGAAGGTAGCATTGGGGGAGAAGGGGATTTTGAAAGTGTTCTCGCTTATTTGCAAATCATATTTTGGGTGTGAGGGCAAGTGCTGGTAAGCGCATCAGCGCAGTGAGATATTTGGCCAATTTCCTAATTCAACCGATATTGCGGCCCAAGAAAGCTACCATCTTTATCCCAATATTTTTCGTCACTTCACCCCTGGCATATCAGCATTCGGATGCATCATTGTCTCTCGATTCCTAGAATATTTCAGCTAGTCTGTGAACGGGCTCGCCGGAGCCGGGGTGGCCGGAATCGGGATCGAGGACCACATCCACTAGTATCGTTGGCTTGCACATGTCGTGCCTGGAGTGAAGTTGCTCTGAACGAGCTCTGGCACACCATCGACACCCTTGCCCCCCTGATCAGATGTATGCCACAAGATTTGTGGCAGATAGAGGATGACTACATGGTAGGCATATCTGCTTTTTCCAATGTACTCGACTTTCAATTCGCCACAGGTGCTTAACAGATCATTGTTAACCTCTGACTTGGAGACTTTTCACAAGTACGCGTCACGCGTGAGGGTTATGGACCACACAGATTTTGTTTCCCCTGGCACGCATGCTTTGGCGCATGAATCGATCTACCGAGCGATCTTCCTCGCGTACAACGGATGCCTCCTGCCCAACCTCGAGGAATTGCGCTGGCGAATACACAATCCAGAGCTCTTCCCTTACCTCCGCTTGTTTCTCAGCCCCAAACTGAGGAAGTTGTCGTTGGTCATAGATGTGTTTTCGTATGATCAACTCAGCGTCCTTGGGGTTCTTTCAAGGAGTTCGCCTCACATCTCGGATCTTGCCATCAGCTACACTAAGGACCACCCTGACGTATTCGTCGGTGGTCCGCAACTACCAGGTGAAGTTCCGGGGTGGCATCATCTAACCCGCCTACATCTCTCGGACATTACCTTGGACGGTTTCTTATCCATTGCTAAAGCACCACATCTCCGGGAGCTAACACTTGAGGACGTGGAATCCTTGTGGATACCATCCTTCCAACAAGCCAATAACAAACAACAGTTGCTCACCACCCTTTTTGCCCTCGAGCGGCCTTTCCCTTCCCTGCAGTGTTTGACAATCGAAACAGATATCATACGAGCATCCGATATTACAGAGTTTTTGAGAGTTTTTCGAAGCGTCAGACTCTCTAAACTCAATCTTATACTTAGCTCTTTTAATGATACGACGGATATGATCGGTGACCTCTTTCAAACGATCAAACAGCATTGCGATAGATCTACTCTACAGACCTTTGAATTCTTTAACACCCGCCTGTCTCTTTCTTTCGCGGAGATCACACCACTCCTGTCCTTTACCGGGCTCCGAGAGGTGAATATCACCTCGGCCAACCCAATCGCGATATCTGAAGCAGAAGCCACCCAAATTGCTTCCTCATGGGCCGATATCCGCCTTCTCTCATTCAACTTTCATAACCCACAGCCCGCCAACCAATTCGCCATAACACTACTGGCGCTTGTTTCTTTGGCAAAGGGATGCTCAAAGCTCGAATCACTCGACATCTCTATTGACGCTTCGGATGCTGTCGCACGCAAGATATTGCAGGAAAACCCAGAAAAGACCCGAGGCGTCCGGAACACCTCTTTAAAGCGCCTTAGTGTTCAAAAGTCAGCCGTTTCGCATGGTGCATTTGTGGCACTCTTTCTTTCGGACATTTTCCCAAACCTCGAGGCTGTTATGTATGCATACGTTAATGGGAGCTCAGCGGCACGATGGAGGGAAATATCTCAGGTACTCCTACCGATGGTGAGATACGCGAGGGCAAGTGAACGTGAATTGGGTGCTGGGAATGGAGAACATACACGTCGAAATTGGGACTGGTTGAATGAGTTGTGAGTCGTTCAAAATCCACGAGGAACTTCGATACACCTGACTTGATTTCCCCGACTTCAGCTACATGTAGATCAGAACAGGGTAATTGTGGCTCATATTCAAACAAGATTTTGTAAAGCAGAACACCGAAATACGTAACGAGAGTGCCCCATTGATGGTCACAATATTGTCAAACGTACGTTCAGTATCACGATACTCCGTGAACAACTGGGGTCTCAGCCACCCGATCACACTGTTAAATACTTATGATCGGGGCAACGACTGTACAGTTCACTTCGGCTGTCGCGAACGGCACAGTCGTCTGCATAAAATGTCTGCTTTTGTCGAATGTTTGAAATATAATCTCAAGAGAGGAAAGAGAAAGTGTAAATGGGGAAGGTCTGTTTTGCTCCTCCCTATCACGCCTGTCTGAACAACAATTATCACAGCCTGCTGTTTGGTACCCCATCATCATCATCATCCTTACTCGCGCTCATCGTCCCTCTGATCAACCATAACCCTCTCTCAAGGTCACCCAATGCTGACACTATCCACCTGGTTTGAGTACTAACACGGCGTCGCTTTGAAATTCAAATTCCATATTTTGTAGGTATTTGGCGTAGCCAAGAAAAATAAAGCCGGCTTGTCCTTGTTTTTCTCCGGCCCACCCAGAGCAAGAAGGATTCGGGGTAGAAAACTTTGTCTCGAACCAAGCCGCAAACGTCGTGCATTCAAATGCATCATTGCCTCTCTATTCCTGAGATATTGCAGCTTGTTTTTGAACAAGTTCGCTGGAACTGGGGTAGCCTAGATGGGGATCAAGGATTGCATCCACTCGTGTCACTGGCTTGCACATGCCGTGCCTGGAGCGAAATTGCTCTTGATGAGCTCTGGCGCGTCATCGATGCCCTTGACCCCCTTATCAGGTGCATGCCGCAGAGCTTGTGGCGGTTGGAGGATGGGTGTTTGGTATGGATGCCTCGTTCATTACAATGCAAATTCATTCATTAATGTGTTACAGATGCTGAACAGATCGCTGTACGCCTCAGACCTGGAAATTTTTCGCAAGTACGCGTCGCGTGTGAGGGCCATGGACCACATAGTGATTCGCTCTAACGCGCAAACTTGGGCGCATGAATCGATCTACCGAGCACTCTTCCTCGCGTACGATGGATGCCTCCTGCCCAACCTCGAGGAATTGTACTGGCGGCCACGCAGTCCGGAGCTCTCTCCTTACCTCCGCTTGTTTCTCGGCCCGAAACTGAGGAAACTGTCGTTGGTCATAGACATGTGCTTCTATGATCAGCTCGGCATCCTTGGGATTCTCCCAGTGATCTCACCTCACATCTCGGACCTTACCATCAACTACACCAACCAGAATCATCCTGACGTACCGGTTGGCGGTCCACAAATACCAGGTGAAGTTCCAGGGTGGCATAATCTTACTCGCCTATGTCTCACAGACATCACCCTGGATGGCCTCGTATCGATTGCCAAGGCACCGTACATACGGGAGATAGGGCTCGTGCGCGTCAGATCCCTATGGACGCCATCCTTTCAGCAAGCCAATAATGAACGACAATTGCTCGCCTACCTTCACGCTCTCGAACGGCCTTTCCCGTCCCTGGAGAATTTTACTCTCGGAACAGATACACTGCGAGCGGGGGATGTAACTAAATTGCTGAGGGTTTTTCGGGACGTCCATCTCTCCGAACTCACTCTTACCCTCAACTCTGTCGATGACACTGTGGGTATGGTCGACGACCTTTTCCAAGCAATCAAGCAACATTGTGATAGATGTACTCTACTGTCATTCTACTTCTATCACCCCCGCATATTCCTTTCGTTTGCGACGATCGCGCCCCTTCTCTCGTTCCCCACACTCAGGAAGGTGAAAATCACCTCGTCCAGGGCAATGTCAATATCCGAAATAGATGCCGCCCGGATCGCCTCTGCATGGGTCGATCTCCGTTCCCTAACCCTCCAGTCCTATGACGGGGCTCCCACCACCGTACCTACCACGACGTTACTGGCACTTATACCTCTGGCCAAGGGTTGCTTGAAGCTCCAATCACTTAGCCTCCTGGTTAACGCGTCAGACGCCGCCACGCGAAAGATATTGCAGGAGAACCCAGAAAAGACCCGCGGCGTGCAAAACCATTCATTAGTGTTTTTGCTTGTTCAAGAATCGGCTGTTTCGCACCGCGCATTCGTGGCACTTTTTCTTTCGGAAATTTTCCCAAACCTCATCGCGATTCTGCATAGGGGTGGAGATACCAGCGATCAATGGGGAGTGATCTGTCAGGAATTGCTGCCGATGTTGAGGCACGCGAAAGTGGCTGAACGTGAGAGGTTGGGCATTAGCATCGGAGAACATGCACGTCAAGACTGGGAGTGGTTAGATGAGGTCGACATAGTGTAAATACCTCACAGAAACCTTTAATATGTCTGACCTGACTCAACCAGAGCTGGATCTGGTACTTGTGCCTCATGTTCATACGAATCAATCATAAATCAGAGCGCTGGGATATATCATGGGGCGTCCCACTGAGGATAACACGACTATCACAGTTTACTCGATGGTAAAGGGTGCTTTAATCGTCGTCCTCACCCGCGCTATCTTCGTCATCACTGTGAACACCAATAACACCACCTCCCTCGCCAGCCTCCTTTTCTCTCAAGGCTTTGCCTGCGTCACGGAGTTTGTTCCCAAACGCCTTACGGGTACCGAAATTGGCGCCAACATCCCAAATCTGCAACTTGGCCTTGGAGCCAGCAGCGGCGAGAGTAAGAGGATCATCGGGTGACCAGGTTGTTGAGAATACTTTGCCCTAAATACCAATCACATGTTAGCGCTCTTGGGTACATGTACAAACACCGGATATACATACCACACCAAGATCCCGCGAAGTGACGAGGCTGACATTTCGTTTCCCGGTGTCTTCGTCGTCGACCACGTTCCACACCTTGACCATTTTGTCGGTGCCGCCCGTGACGATACAGCCTTTGATATGAGGGTTGATATCAATGGAGGAGACCGCCCCGTCGTGAGCCGAGACGGTGAACCGTGCAGGGGAGGGTTGGTCGAGACTGGATGGAAGGGTTCGGGCGTCGAAGTTTAGGACGAGGCCATTTTCGAGAGATACCTATGGGTGAATCGTAAGCATATTTCCGGAAAATTATCCCATGAGACGCACATAGAATCCGTAATT
>QFDT01000658.1:0-14899 GCA_003315915.1 Macrolepiota dolichaula | reverse complement strand
GATAGCAGTCCCAAGGTGGCCGAGGCCTAGAGTCCGAAACAATATCTACACTACTGTGCAGACTAAGAAGTACGAGATACACGCCTCAACATGGCGTGTGGAATAAGAATGAGCCCAGCCATAAACAAAACCAAAACAAGACAGTGAAAACAAAGAGAAATAACTGGCGCCATAGAGGTAACGTGCCAGAAAAGAAGGCCTCCTCAAAAGAATGGAAAATTACCCTGTGTAGCTCAGGGCGTCGTCATCATTGCCGAACACTCCGCTCAGCGAATCATCATCTTCAATCTCCTCAGGGACAGGGACAGGGGGATTAGGGACAGGACGCATGCGGCGAGGCACGCAGAACACAGAGGTGGATTGTCCAGGAGTACCGGACTGAGATTGGGACGGGGCAGAGGCCTTCTTGCTTGCAGTGTCTCATGCGTACTGACCGCAGATCCAATCGCAGTCGTAGCAATGGTGCCAGAACGGGCACCATTTGTCATCCGCAGCATGTTTAGCGCCGCAGTTGAGGCATGAGGAGACATGGGGACAGGCCACACCAGCGGGGGTAGGAGGGATAGGAGGGCGGACGGCAGGGTTGCCCTTGCAGCATCCAGCCATAGAGTGATGGGAGTCCTTCTTGTGCAGACCCTGGCATGTAGGACAAGTCAGCGTTGGGCGCCAACAGGCAGAGGAGGGATGGCCCCATTTCCAGCATTGTTGACACTGGGGGGTACCGGTGTGGGCCTTGGCACCATGGATAGGGCAGTTGGCTCCATTGAGGAGGAGTCAGTGGTTGATGTAAGAGGAGGCACGGATGCCTCGCTGCGTGTCAATCAAGTTGATCCAGAGCGTGCCAGTATCAGACTTGGGAGTATTTCGTACGAATCGCATGTGCGACACGTGTGAGAGGTTGATAATGGACAAACGGAGCTCAGCTCGCAGCTCGTCGACGGAGGGGGGGACGCCGTGTCCAGCCTTGTAGAAGGGGACGTCAATGACCTTAATAAAGGACTTTGATGCTGGGAGGGAGAGGGAAGCACTGGGGAGTTTGGCGCTTAAAGCAGACGTGACTGTGTCAAGGTCAGCATCTGTAGGGACAGCAGAGGTGGCACAAGTGACACCGAATGATGAGAAACATGCTGAGTCTACCTTCAAGGTAGACTTGGCACAGACGAGAGCAGCATTGCACATACGTACAAGCTGGGGAAAGGATAGGGAGGCCAGGGACATCGCCTGGCTATTGACCGAGATGTAAAATTGGCAGCAAGTGGGGCTGCGAGTAGCGTAGTAAGGGTGCTTCACAGGGCGCCTACCTGAGACAGGCTCCTGGGCTGGAGCAGGGTCGACATGAGGGGGGAGCAGTGTAGACACATTGGGAGGGGGAGGTGGGCTAGAAGAGTGGGCCGCAGCATTCGCATAAGATTTTCTGACATGAGGTGTGCCAGTGATGGGTTCCTCAACACGCACCTTGGGGCGTGGAGGGGGCGCGGTCTGAACGGATGCCTTGCTGAAGGAGCGAGGTGGAGGAAGCATAGCCACGTCCTTGGCATGAGGCAGAGGTGCAGCAGGTGGGGAAGGGGGAGATGGGGTGGCGTCGGGGTAGTGAGTGAGGAGGTCGGCCCATGGTTTGACGGCCTCTCTGAATTTCTTGAGTTCGGCGGCAGAAGCCCCTAAGAGCAGTGCCTTGAGAATGTCAAATCAGTCGGATGACTTGCACATAAAGTGAGCATAGTCGTCAAGAGTGTTGTCCACATAGGACACGTCTTCCTCATCATCTTCTTCCGGTGCCTCTTTAGAGGGCTTAGCCATTGAATCTGATGAGGAAAGGGAAAAGGAAGGTTGCCTAGAAGATTCCAGGGCAGTCGAAGCGGCGGGGGTGGGCTGAGCGGGGGTGGCAGCAGCAGAAGGGGTCGAAGGGAGAGCTCTGAGGGAGGGATTCTTCCAGCGCACGTATGCCTCCATATAATTGAGGACATTGGAGTAATCTCCTCAACGTGGTTCAGCAGTGGTATCCCACTGAAGTGGGACAGGACTGGTGATGTGGGCAGGTGTTTCACTCACAATATTAGTGATGTTCATGGCCACAAGCTCACGTTGGACAACAGAGCGAACAGCCTCAGGGAGCGTGTAGAAGGGGCCAGCGCGAATAATTCCCTTGACACGATTGTCTTGGTTGATTGTGGCAAGGAAGATTTCAGTGCATTGTGAGAGCTTGGGGCTCTCAGCGGCGGTGGGCATATACTTAGAACGAGGTTTCCAAGCCATAGTATATATTCTCAACAATGTCCACACCAATGTCCCAAAAGGGAAGGTAGTGGTTCAAGGTCAAGAAGGGATGTTGGTCCAGTTGGCTTGATTGGAGTGTTGTTATTATCCACTGGTGTGGACAACACCTCCTCCACATCAGAAGTATTCATAGGTACATCCTCTTGCTGAGCAGGAGTTTGTTTATGCCTCATTTGTTTATTCTGAGATTCCCCAGATTATATACTAATATCTGCATATAATTGCTAAGCTCTCAATAAGCTTGATTATGTAGGTACATTCTTAGACAAGCTTATTTTGCTTGCCATTTGAGGTTTGAGTTGAGTTAGAAAGGGGTATTTCTGACTTGTAGGTTGTGGTAGTAATTCAGTGTGGGGTCTTTTATGAGACACCACATCTGAGTATGATTCATCATATCTGAGCACAGATAGTTAACCTTGAGTTGGTTTGGGTGATGAGATGCAGAGATTCTTGATTGCCTCTTGTAGGCAATTGATGTGTGACTCTAGGGATCTTAAACAAGCATTCCTATGATTGATTATCTCAAGGAATTCCTTGAGAATGGATACAACCAACCCATCATATGAGTTAACCTGGTTAATTTAATGGTCACTGAAACCAATCTCTTAGAGTATATCCTGCTCCATGGCCTTTCTCTTTCCTTTGGATGTAGACACATATTATGTCTGCTCTGATGCTCCCTGTTATGGTCTCGACAACAAACCCCCTACATTGGTTATACAAGTGGCACCTCGAACTCCTCGACATTCTGGACTACAAAGAAGTACCGGGCCGATCTACCTCTCCACACGGAACCCCTCTGCCCCCTTGGTACGAGTCCCAGTACCTCAACCACCACCTTCACCAGGTATAGGATAATTCACCATTCATTCATATCTATTGGCACAGACTCTATGAGACCATGATTGCTCAGCCTGCACTTACCGGAGCCAACAACTACAGATGGAAGCAGATTGTTGGAGATATGTCCTTCACCCACCCATACCTGATGGGCTGACCCTATGACCTCCACTGGACCAACTCCCCTGTCAATCTCTCTATCAGCCACTTTTCCACATTGTCATTGCTTTTGGATCAAGAGAACTCCAATAGCATAGATTCCGTAGATCCGTTGTTTTCCATTTCACAACAAGCTTCCATTTCTGGAACGCCATCTTGTTCTGACATCTCTTCCAATCCCGTCAGTAGCGTTTCATCTTAGCTAGCAATGGACAAAATAGTAAAGGCAGAAGTATCTCGAAATTGTATAAATAATGGACTGTTCTGTAATTGAAGCTTCAGCTTCAACCTCTTGTTTACCTCCCTCCTTTCTATGCTTGTCCTATCTCTCTCCCTCTCAAATACAACCTTATTGTTACATTCTTCCGAGTGAACTTAGCATTCTCCTGTCTGTCAACAGCAGAAGATATTAGTCTTTGTTCAGTACTCCAGGACAACCAAGTGTTGTCAGCCAAAGGTGATTGTTGAAGTGATCCTTCAGTGTTGACTAGCCTAGCGGCCATCCTCATGGTGCCCTCTAGGTGAACCATAACACTCCCAGCAGCAGGTGTTGCTGCTGGAATACACTTTGTGTTGTCAATAGTAGGTGTATCAGTGCCAATATTGTCTGTTGTTAAACCTGCAGCTGCTGCTGCTGCTGAAGTTGGGCTAGTTGCTGTTGCAGCTGCTTAGCTTGGAGTTGCAGCTGCATTTGCTGGAGTTGTTAAATGGCAGGCAGCAAAGCTTGAGGTTGCTGCACATATGGAAATGGTGGATAATATGCATACACTGGTTGCAGTGTGTAGTTCTACCAGAATCCAGGTACTTGGATCATCCAACTTGATCCAGGTACATTGTTTGGTGCTGCTATTGAAGATAGCAGCAATTGGTGTGCTAGTAACAGACCAGGACTCTAGTCTGTTGATATGTCCATAGGTCCTCCCCCACCAGAGACCATTCTGGTCTTTGAGAAAAAGTTGGTCAGCACAGGGTAGCCTGGACCACCCTGCAGGTTGTCTTCTCCTATTGATCCTGTGTGTCCTCCTTGTATTGAGTCATTATTGCCCCTAGGGTTGGCTATGGTAGTTATGGCTAGGAGGAAAAAACTGGAGACAGAAAGATAATCTGGTATCTTTCTTAATACCCCAAATTTCACAACCCAAATCACAGAGTTGAAGCTAATCTCCCTTCCCCAAATCTCCATTTTCCCAATTTGGAAGACAAAAACTGACTTTTCAGTGACCAAACATTGGTCACCCCTAACAACAATTATAGGGGTAGTACAAGTAATGTGTGTAGCATAGGCAGAGTAAGAGCATGAGAAAATAGATTCCACACAGAATAAATAATATATTAGACATTAATATAAACATAAAAACATATGGAAGTGTACCTAGGTTCCACACAGAATAGATGTGGAACCTGGCAGGTCAGTGCCCTCTTTTATGTGTTTCAATATCTTGATAATATCTGAACATAGCAACTGCAGCTGCATTGCCAAACAGTGCCAGTCACCTCCATATTGTACTATACCTTCTTCAACATAGAGCCAGTACCAAAATACCTGATTATTGATACTTTCACTCATTGAGGTATTGGTATAATGCCCAAGTATTCTCAAAACTTGATGAATGTTTTGTACAGGACTTGTTTTGTAAAGATATCAGTGAGCATATCTTTAGTAGACATGTACTTCAATTCAACTTCTTCCATCTCAACTTGTTCTTGAATGAAGTAATGTTATATATCAATGTGCTTGGCTCATAAGTGGTTGACAGGATTGTGAGCAAGAGCAATATAGCCCTGGTTATTGGCATGAATAATTGTAGCTGATAATTGAGGATATTTGAGCTCCTTGAAGAGCATTTTCAACAAGATAGCCTCCTTTGTGGCATTCAAAGATGCCATGTATTCTGCTTCAACCAATGAAGTAGCCATGGTAGGCTGCTTTTTTGTGTTAGGATTTTGCTAGAGCTCTTGTCCAGCAGTGCACATTAATCCCATACTGGACATTACAAGGCTAGCTAGATCTCCCAACAGGTCCAACACTTCTGACTCTTTTTGTTATGGACTCAGGAACTTATGTCCTAGTTTCTGAGGGACAGAATCTTCTCAGAATCATCTCTGGGCACACCTCTGACTATAGGCTCACCCCACTTCCCCCCATCTATAATAACAACAAGCTTAATGCTGTTTTACAATGAGCTATGCATGCAGCTCTGTACCAACACATTATTGGAGACAGTAAAGTTCTCAGCAATTATTTTATGTGCTGGATGGCAGCTATTGAGAATGGATGGTGTCCTTATCCAGTCACAGATAATTGCATAACTTGGCAGCATCCCTATATGTTCTACAACAAGCAGGAACTTCCACAAGTTCTTGCTGTGCTCATTGAGTCAAAAAAATATGGGCATTATTGCAGTCTTGACTGTTTGATGACTTGTTTGATACTTCTTCTGACTCCTTAAAAGATGTTCTCCTCCATGCCATCACCTCCTATTATCAGGAGATGTTATGGTTTCAATAACAAACCCCTTACACTGGCTTTACAAGTGGCACCTTGAGTTACTTGATATCCTGGACTACAAAGAAGTGCCAGGCTGATCTATCTCCCCACATGGAACACCTCCACCCCCTCAGTACGAGTCCCAGTACCTCAACCACCACCTTTGCCAGGTATGGGATAATTCACCATTCATCCATATCTATCAGCATGGACTCTACAAGACCACTATTGCTTGGCCTGCACTCACTGGATCTGACAACTACGGATGGAGACAGATTGTTAAAGATATATCCTTCACCTACCTGTACCTGACGGGCTGACCTTATGACCTCCGCCAGACCAACTCCTCTGTCAATCTTCAAATCAGCCACTTCTCCACCTTGTCATTGCCTTTGGATCAAGAGAACTCTGATAGTACAGATTCTGTAGATCTGTTGTCTTCCATTTCACAACAGGCTTCCATTCCCAGAATGCCATCTCATTCTGACATCCCTTCTGATCCCATTAGTAGTGTTTCATCTTAATGAGCAATGGACAAAATAGTAAAGTAAAGAAGTATCTCAAAATGTATAAATACTGGACTATTCTGTAGTTAAAGCTTCAGCTTAAACCTCTTCATTGTTTACTTGCTTACTTGCTTGTATTCTCTCTTGCTTGTTTTCTCTACTTGTCTCTGAATACAACTCCATTGTTGTATTACCTGAGTAAACTTAGTGTACCTCTGTCTGTCAACAACAGAGGTTATCAGTCTTTGTTCAGTACTCAAGACAACCAGTATTGTCAGCCAAAGGTGATTGTTGAAGTGATCCTTCAGTGTTGACTAGCCTAGTGGCCATCCTTGTGGTGCCCTCTAGGTGAACCATAACAGGAGATGTTCTCAAAGATCATTCCCTACAATTTCTCATCCTCATCCTTGTCTTTCTCAGCCTCTTTGTTTTTCTCTGCAGCACATACAACTCAGGAGTCCTCCACAGACTTCCCCACTTTGTCCAAATGGTAACAATGACTTAGAATAGATAAAATATTATAGTAGATCATGGACTACAATCTAGATACAGACTGACTCATTGGATGCTCTGTAATGTACTAGCAGTTTTTATTCTTCAATTGTTGACTTAGACAGACATTAATGACTTGTATATACAGTAGTACACAAGGACCTTTGGACTTGCATAAATAGGCATAGTTTACAGGATCAAAAACTTTAAGTTTTTGATTCTCTTCTGTTGTAACTTAACCGTTACCCATCTAATTCAAGACTGGTTGACTTTAACTTCTAATCCTCTCAAGTTAAGGACTGATAACTACAACACTTCAACATTATCCAGTGATTACTGATACAGTGGTATTGTAACTTGCCAATTCACCTATTAGCAGGCTGGTTAAGAATTTCAATCCTTAATTAGCTAGGCACCTCCTAACTTAGGTCTAAAAGCCTACTGAACCATAACACTCTTCCTGAGAGTCTTGCTGTGGTTGGACAGAACAGCAAATATAGAACAGCAAGAGCAACAAGTCTACCAGACTCGAAGTCACAGCTGAGGCAATGTCAAGTACCTTAGACAATGCCAAGAGAATCAAGGGAGAACACCAGGTGGTCCTTGCCTTGTTAGGGCTCAAAAAACTCAACACTAGAAGCAAGAGAAAAGAGAGTAACACTGTCTAGTAGTAACAACACTAAGATTTGAATTGGAGAAACTACCTAAGACATTTTGCATATTTATTGTGTATCTACAGTTGGTGCAAAGATAGTAATGGTTCAAGAAAGGAATACTTTAATATGGTCAAATTGCTTCACAGTGGTAGTATATCAATCATTATTGGCATAATAATCAGTGTAATTCTGGAAGGAAATAGCTAATGGCTGTCGAGATGTTCAAATGATCACAACACTGGAAACATAAATAATCGTGGGAACGTTTGAATCGTGACGTCAACACGATCGCGAGCGGGTGGGTTTAATGCCTTGGCTACCTTTCAGCAGGCAATCTGCAAGTATGATCATGGCCTCCGAAACGTCTTCTGTTTCTACCTTCAACCATCATGGAAAGTCCCTCCCCTAAGAAACGCGTTCTCATCATCGGCGGCGGTGCTTGTGGCATGTCGGCCGCGTATGCCCTCTCCCAACACCCTGATCGATTCGACGTCACGCTCTATGAACGTTCAGCCACTATGGGGGGAATGGCTACCTCAGCGCCTATTGATAAGAAGAAGTATGGTGCGGAATTTATCAACGATGGTGTTCAAGGCGCGAGCCCGGTGTTTCACAACACATATGCGCTCTTCGACCGACTGGGCTTCAAGGCTTCTGATGTCGACATGCAAGTTAGCTTTGGACGGGATCTGGAGACGGAGTTTTGGAGTAATGTGTTTCCAAGCCACGTCATCGATAAGTGAGCTAGCTATTTGACCCTACTCTATGCGGTGTTGACCTGCATATATTCAGGTTCAGCGGTGATATCAAAAAGTTTGGACAGGTCTTGAAGATAATCAAGGCTTTAGAGCCATTATTTGCCGTAATCTCAGTCAGCACAATGCTCAGAATGTTCAGGTTCTCAAAGGTGAGGAATCCCCCTATTTCAGTTGTTGAATTTACCAATACACAAGAAGGAATTTGGCGACGTGATTGTTTTCCCTCTCGTTGCACTGTTCTTTGGGACGGGAAACCAAACACCCTTCATTTCTTCCGCGATTCTGGAACGTGTCTTCATGGATCCTAATATGCGTCTGGTGTGATCGTTCATTCGTTCTACCTAGTGCCATCGCCTGATTAGTGATCCAGTTCGAATATTCTCCTGATTCCTTCCTGGCATCTATACCACGCATGTGCGCATTTCCGCGTCTATCTATGCTCTATTCAACATGGAAAGCTGTGGTCGAGAAGCAGGGCCAAGGCTCAGTACGCATCATCCCCAATCGCGAAGTCGTCCGGGTTAAGAGGAATCGTAATGGAGCCGAAGTTTGGAGTCGTCCAACACAGGGCACGAATAACTCTCAATCGGTCGTCGATCCTGGAACGGAAGACAAAGAAGACTTCGATGAACTCATTTTCTGCTGTGATGCAGACGCTGTTTTACAAATCCTTGCTGGCGATGCGACTTGGTTAGAAAGAAGGATTCTCGGTAATGTCAAGGTGAATTGTTTACTTGATGTTCAGAGCACCGTTTTCTTGACGCTCTTCAAGTATCTGTGGGATATCACCGTTACACACAGCGACCTAACGTACATGGAGAAGGTAGCGTCATGAGATCTGAGTATGGCGTATCTCACCGCAACGCACAGTACTATCGCGTCAAGTATGACCCCAGTTTGAATTCGAAGAAAAATGAAGATGATCCCGAGCGTCAGCGGCAATACGCCTTCGCAGCAAAAAACTTTCAACCTTTGTACTTTATCCGTAGTGTCCCTGAGGATAAAAGTAAGATTGAAATGAGTTTCGATCTTACAGTATACCAGCCCCAAGTGAGCCTCTAGTTCTACGAGCTGGCATATATTGACAATGTGTCATTCAAAGTTCGATAAGGAGTCCCCTTTTGGCCCCGGGGGTAGCCCAGCGATACCTGCAGAAGAGTTGTTAACGAGTGATTCTCAGGCGGGTCGGGATGCAGATGGAATGTCCAAGACTATTCAAGATACTCATCAGGTTACTGAGGACCAAACCTCAAAACAAACCCCACCTCCGCTCGGACGCCATGTCTTTCAGACGATTTTCTTGGACAATGAACCGGAAAGCGCGAAATTTTGGACGAAGGATGACATCAACCCAAAGGAGGTAATCATGGAAAAATGGTGGAAGCAACAGAGTCACCGGTGGCAGCACTATGCTGGAACAGTGCCATGGATGGGCTTGATCAACGGAAAGGTCTGTCCGATTTATACTGTGCTCCTATTGTAATAGTCTTCTTATTGCGTGTTGCTGCTTAGCGACACACCCAATTTGCCGGTGCTTGGACTGTTTTAAGTATGGTTCGATTCCTCCCACCGATCCAATTATCTCATAGTGATTTGTTTTAGATATGCACGAAATCGCAGTAGTTTCAGGGTTTGGCGCAGCATATCGCCTAGGGGCTTCGTAAGTTGCTTGCGTTGAATGAATATCTAATCGCTAGTCTCAATGCAACATGTTTTAGGTATCCCTTCAGGGAGAGTTCGGATTGTAAGCGCTTATTTGCTCTCTGTTTCGCAGCAAACCATATGATGCGGATGGTAGGTATGCTTTCACATGATATTGAATACTCTGCGCAAACCTGACTTGTGTATCTGATCGCTAGAGAAGCGAAGACAGGGACGGATTTCTACGTTGAGTCAGGCTTTATAGAGGAGCCTTCCTAGCGGTTGTATCCAACGCTTTCGAACCCTATCAACGGTATGTATAAACTGTTGTGGCCAACCGCGCCACGCATATGGTTGAACATAATATATGTCAACTCTCGCATGATATCGTGGCGATATGACTCAATTCTGAGGCCTCGAATAGAAAGGACTCGAAAATTTGATCACCTAACTAACTTCCGGCACACATCACCAAAATAAGTGTAGAATCATTGGTAATAGATACCCGTTCTTGCGTGACTGAGGTGGCTCACAATTAAAGATTACTGGCTCCACTAACTAGACTTAAAGGGCGCTCGCGGAAGCGCAGCGGTGCCATAGAGACGTGTGGAGCGAGAGGGATCACGAAGGCAAGGCGAAACAGAGCTGGTGATGTCTCAACAGTGCAGTCGCATCGGGTGGTCTTCCCTTGAAATATCAGTTCGTGGCATTCTGCATTGACGAGTAATTGTTGATCGACTTTTTGTGGTGGGACCCCTCGAAGAAAGCACAATCAGTGTAGCAACAGAAGTAAAGTACTTATTGATGGACAGTATGGATGCAAACAAATGTTTTGTAGTGAACGTCGTGTGTCCACGCTCGCTCACTTGAAGATTTCTATCACCCTCGGTAGGTCACTCAATTCTACCCCGCAACCAGCTCAACAACCCTTTCGTGCCCTCTCTCTCCCACACCCGCCTCTGCGGTACTCGGAACCTGAATACATGTAGTCACGTCAGTACCACGATCTTCACCAAGCCCGAACGCAGAAACCACAAAAGCAGCAGTTACTTACGTATTCCCATCAACCAAAAACACATCCAGAGGCAATAATCCAACCTCGGGCGGCAGCCGTCCAATCTCATTATCCCTCAAATCCAGCTCCTCCAACTTCCACTCCGGCACGTCCCTGTTTCCTTTGAACATCCCAGCAATTGCCATAAATCCATCCAGATCTGTAATTCTGTTCCCTTGCAAACGTAGATGTCGAAGTCCCTTTTTTGTTGTGTCATGTTCACCTATCGGAGAAGAGAGTATCAGAGCAGAAAGTGATTCTTGTGACATTGCGGCACTTGTCAGCCCATTGTAGGATAAGTTGAGGGTCCGTAAATTTGGGAAAAGGGCAGCGAGAAGTGAGAGGAGAGGTTCTGATGTCCGAGCATTCGCTGGCGGCGAGGATGGCGGTACTGTTGGGGAGGGTGCATCTGCGCGGAGAACATGGACCGTATCTGATAAGTTACATCCTTCCAGATCGAGTTCTTCGAGACAAGGCAAAAATCCTTGGGGGTCTGCTGCTGCAGAAGGGAGTGCGAAGGATCTATCTGCACGTCTGTTTGCAAGGATCAAAGACCTTAGTGAGTGTGCAAAAGATTGGACGGCAATCACGTTCAAGGGTAGGGAGTGGACTGGGACTGCTATATCTGCTCGTGATACAGATGTTGTAGTCATTTTGGTTGCAAGAGAGAATGTGCGGTTGTGGCCAGCGGCTTTCGGTGGTTGTGAAGGTGGTAAAGTGAGTGTCTGAGTCGGTGCATCGTAGTATTGTGGGCTGGAAAGCGTAGAACTTGAAATGCTAGGAGATCGCGAAAGTGTTGATGGCCGACCCATACCAATCCCATCGCCGAGTCTCTGCTTGTTATCCTCGTCCTGCGAGGAAGCTGCCGCTGCTGCTCGTGCGCGCCTACGACCACCTTCCGTCATGAGTCCAGCCTCAGCCTCGAGTTCCCAAGCTTCCTTGACAACCTCTTGGATGCTTCTAGCTGCTCGCGATGATGTCGTCGAACGCACAGAACCAACATTCGACGAAGTCGAAGGTGCAGGAGAAATGCTCGTCTGTCGGGAGGGTTCGTCCCAATCTCCTCCAAGATCGTAGCTCTTGTTGACACGATGCTGGGCACGTCTCTCCAACTCGAGCTCCCATGCCTCCTTGATGACTTTCTTTCCGACGATGACACGCGTAAAGCCTTCTGGAGGCTCGTCACGCGTAAAATCATGGTTGAGTTCCTGTTTTATGTCTTTGAGCGCGGTGCAGACAGTATCCAAGGTCACCCTGGTCTCAGTCAAGTCAAGCACCTTGAGGCTGGGGAATGACGAAGTAGGGAAGAGGCCAAAAGAGAAGGATTCGTCCCCGATGTCAGCCCTCTCCATCAAAAGTTCCTTTAGGCGGGGTAATGAAGCAAAAGTTTTGAGAAGAGACTGGGAGAGTCCAAGAGGGTTAGCCGAGAGATCGATCTTGGTCAAGGACTTTGGGAGGGCGAGGTCAATAGATTTAGTAGTCATTTGGTTGTGTGAAACATCGAGGATGAGGAGTTTGGGTAGCGAAGATGTTGCTCTGATGATCTCCGGTGCAAAAAAACTAGTGCTTTTGTTGTGATTATTATGAGAGCCGGAGGTTGCGAAATAGGAGTTGAATGGTAGGCTAGTGAGGGCATTATGGGAGAGGTTGAGGTTGGTTAATTCCGGTAGTGAGAATAAAACATCGGGAAGGGTTGTCAGTTGATTGTGCGAGAGGTCGAGGTTCGTAAGCATTGATAGGTCGGCGAGGGAGTCGGGAATGGAGGTGAGTTTGTTGTTATGGAACTACACGTTCAATGAGTATAAGGCATCAAAGATTTACAATGATGCTCACGTCTACGACTTTTAGAGAACCAAACAACGAAATCTCGTGTTGTATCTCTTGAATCTCATTGCTCCAAGCCTTCAGGACCTGTAGGTCTTGAGCCTCGAACCACGCTGGATTCTTCTTCGAACTCTTTACTGTAGTAGTCTCAGGAGCAGGTGGCAATGGCGGTTCCTCAGGGACCGATTTCAATGGCTCAGGCGTAATATTCAGGTGAATTTCGAACACCGCCGAGGGCAAACACGTCAACGAACGCGTGGCAAGATTGAGCGAGCCTTCCGTTAATAACACACGAGCCTTAGTGGTTGGAAATCAGTGATCAAGCAAAAAATAGCGCATATATTCACCTGTACTCCGAGCTTTCTCAATGGTCTCACGTAACGATGCTCGGCCAAGAAGATCTTCCTCCTCGTGTGCCGGGATTGCGTGCGGGGGTAACGCATCTTCAAGTGTGGATATAGTATCCAAGCCTCCACCACCTGATTGAGCCTGAGCCTTCTTCGCTTCTGCGCGTTTGAGCGCGATAGCTTCGCGAATGCTCATCGAGGGTGTGCCCAGAGGCTTGTCAGGAGCTGCATGGTTACTTACGTTCGCAATTGGAGCGGGTCTGGTTTTGGTTGGCGAGCTAGGTTTTGAGACCGAAACCTTGGCTTTGAGGGATAGAGTAGACCCCGTCCTTCGCACTGTAGATGCACTAGGTTTTGGAGTGGCTGCAATTGGTGTAGACCCACCAGCACGCGGCGCAGACGACTGTGTCCGGACGCGAGCAGTTGGAGTGCTGGTAATGGCATTGAGAACACGAGGTCTGGTAGGCGTTGCAGGCGTAGTCGAATTGTTCGTATTTGCTGTCGTACGCGACGACGAGGGCTGGGGAATGCGGGACATGTTGGACACTGACACAGTGGTCAAGTTGGGAGAATGAAGTTCGTTTGTCAGGGATTAATACCGGAATTAACGGGCCGACACACTGTGACATCACACGTAGGTGACATGAGGATTGGAGTCACGTATCTGTTTACCTGAACATGAGCAACGAAGAGACGTCAACTGAAATTGTTACTGCTGACCAGCAGCCGGAAATCCTCGCAAAGCAGGCACCCAGACCGCCCAAGAAACTTAGGCCAGCACGCAAACAAGTAAAGGCAGGCGATGTAGTCAAGACCGAGACTGTGCAAACTGGCAAAGAATACAGTAGGTCCTATATGACTCTTGACCAAAACTACATTAATCGTTGCAACAGATATTTGGTACAATAAGTGGGCAGGAGGAGATCGTGAAGACAACTATTCGAAGTATGTTACCTATACCCTTCTGGATCCCCCACCTAACCGTGTTTTAGTAAAACAAAATCCCAAACCCGCTGTCAGATCAAACTCGACTCAGGCCTTACCCGCGCCAACACAACAGGCAACAAATACCTTTGTCTCTTTTTCGCTCGCGGGTGCTGTCCATACGGCTGGGAATGTGAATATCTTCACTGCCTTCCTAGTGCCGTAAATCAACTACCAGACACATCCAAGGACTGCTTCGCCCGAGAGAAATTTGCCGACTACCGGGATGACATGGGTGGTGTGGGTAGTTTCAACAGGCAAAACCGCACACTCTACGTGGGCCGGATCAAAGAAACGGGAACTGGACCGGACACAGAGGAGGTTGTGACGAGACATTTCAGGGAATGGGGTGATATTGAGCGGAGTACGTCCTTTTCCGTCTTTGTATGACTCATGACTGACTATGCCGCTCAGTTCGTGTTCTACAATACCGTAGCGTTGCCTTTGTAACCTACGTATCTGAGCTCAACGCTCAGTTCGCTAAGGAGTCCATGGCCTGTCAGTCCCTTGATAATGACGAGATTCTGAATGTGCGGTGGGCAACCGAAGATCCAAACCCCACACAAAAAATCGCGGAAAAACGGAGACTAGAAGAACTAGGTCAAGAGGCCATCCGCACGCGTATGGACCCTCGGATTGTGAAAGCAATGCGCGCAGTGAGAGCCTTGGAGGAAGGTGATATTTTAGATGACGAAGGTGACTTTATGGAAGAGCAAAATGGGAGCAAGCGTCGGCGACTGGAGATTGAAGATGATGATGCCGAGAAGGAAGCCTCACCAGTTACATCGCAACAGCCCCCTCAACTTCCCGAACAAGCGCCGCTACAATCACAGGGCCTGTTGAGCGCCAGCGCATTGGAGGGGCTCAAATACTTCG
>QFDT01000657.1:660-12400 GCA_003315915.1 Macrolepiota dolichaula | reverse complement strand
CGGTTGGATCGCTCCACAACACTTCGAAAAGTACTGCCTACTCAATGACAACCGCTCTCGTCCACCCCTTCCCTACGCCATCAACCTCAGAGATCGCCTCGCACAATCAGACAGACCCCTTGGACAAGAACCCCTCTCCACATTCCTCCATGGAGTCCCTCCTGCACGCCGACGACGCCTTAGAATTCTCATTACCGGCCATGACTCCCCTCTCCAACGAGTGGCTTCTCCATCCAGAAACCACACCATTTCTACTTCCAGACGCTCTGAAACTCTCCGAAATGGAGCCACTTCCCAGTCCGCCTCGTCCGTGGAACCTAACCGAAGCTCTAACGAAACTCACCCACCTTCTCGCACCAGGAGTGCGACCCAAGAAGAAACTCGTAACGAAACTCGCCGACCTCGCTTCCACCCACCTGTACGACCACAACGGCGACGCCACTATCCCCGTTCTCAACCAAGAACAATCGACGACCCACAAGATGCATATGGGCTCGAGTACGACGACCCCTACGACGACATTGCCTGGTACAACATCACAGGCAGCCCCAGCTGTCTCGACAATTAATCTTGATGAGGACATCAAGTCCTACAAAGAGGACAATGTTATGAACATTATTTTCGATTCTTTCGACGTCCTCACAGACATGATGGTAGTCAACGCACAATGGGAAGATTGGGAGCTTCACGAAGAAGAAGAGCTTAACTTGGAATGGACGGACAAATAGTTCCGGTATAGGAAGATAACTAAATTTAGAGACCTTGGACTCTTTGGAGCACGGACTCCCACTTTCCCTTTTCTCCTATTCTTCTTCCATTGTACTATGTTTAGTTACGGACTCCCGTTATTCCCTATTCTATGTTTAGATACGGACTTCCGCTTCCCTTTCCCTTCTGACGACTTCCACCACTTCGATAGCTTGTACAATACACAATAAATAGCAAGCTTGTAAGTAGGTAGAAGGCCAATTCGAATCTTAGCGTTGTTGCTACTAGACAGCGTTCTTCTCTCGCCTCTAGTGTTGAGTTCTTCGAGCCCTAACAAGGCAAGAACTACCTGGTGTTCTCCCTTCCTCTCTCGACGATTGTCTAAGGTACTTGACATCGTCTCGACTGTGACTTCAAGTCAGAAAGACTTGTCGCTCTTGTCGTATCTTATCTGCTGTTCTATCCGACCACAGCAAGGTCCTAGTGAAGAGGATCAGAAGTGTTGGATCCGTTGGGAGATCTAGCTAGCCTCGTAACGTCCAGTACGGGATAAACGTGCACTGCTGGACAAGAGCTCTGGCGAAATCCTAACACCGGGGCCCATAACCTGTTGAAAGCAAAGCGTACGACGAGCACGCATGGTAGTGTACGATAGGTAAATCACTTGCCTTGCTAGTTGAGACGGTGGTGAGCTTGAAACTTTTAGAGTGTTTGAGCTTTGTGAGAGCGAGTAAGAGAGCAGAGAAAAGTTATCATAATTGGGCTATCTAAGAGTCCTTATATACCATAGAGGGTGCAGGGTAACTACACTACGCATACTACACTGACAAGCACATCGACAGATGCAGATGAATGCAATCGGAGAACTGTCAGCTATTCTATTGAACTAATAATAGATAGCATAATGGAAGCGTGCTGGTATCAATCCGCACAGCCTCATGTGATCAATGCTTCAATGATCAACGTATGATCAGAGTCAATGATCCGGTCCGAGCGCCCGTGACGGCGCTTAAGTTGTCACGTGATGTGACATGTGACAAGAGCATGACTAGTGCTAATGCTGCTTTGTCAACACTCTAAACATTACTCCTGGATGTGCGCTAGAAGACCAGCCACTCCAACCTATCCTTCACGTCATACTACTCCCCTTCAAACCGTCACCTTCGAGGAGGCCCAAAAACAATGCCACTTCCTCAAAAACGCTCTTATCCTAGGACAACACGCCCGACAAAACATCCTCTATGAAGACCCCAACATTATTGTTCCTCGACCAATGCGACGCGATCCTAACGCCACCAAAAACATCACAACCGAATACTGGTACCACCCAAATAACCGTCGCATGGAAGGACGAATTGTCAACACCAATGGCAACCCCATTCAATGCGAACAAATCCGTCTCATCGACGAAGACCCAGTCTATCAATAATCAAGTCGGAGTCTCAATATACAAAGGGGATAATGTTACGATTGTCTCCTCTATCCTGTAACAGTATGTCGCTTCTCTGCGTCGTCTTGGACTTGCCCTAGTCTTTTCTCTCTTCTTGTTTATTCTTGTCACCATCATTCCTAAGAGCTGTGCCTCTCTCTATATTCGTCTGATCGGTTAAAGACCGAGTTTCCCTATTATGCATGCACTAAAGATAGCGACACCTCGGTGAAAGGGTTGGGGATGGGATCTCGATGTGCGGACTCTAATTATCATGTATTTGTATATTGATTAGGTTGGACAAATGTCAATACTGCCTCATATACTGAAGCGTAGTGTACAGTGTACCTTAGCTTTAGTATTGTTGTTAACCAGCGTGTTCTTATCAATATCATTCGACATTGCAAATCTGTTCCCTCGGTCATCTTCAGTGACGACTAGACTTACCATATAACACCTGCCTGGAAGCTCTGCGCGTCGCTCAAGTTCAGGAGACGACCCCTCCGTCGTTACATCAAGAAGACCTTTGTCTTGCTCGACTCCACTTGGCGCTTACCTCGTTCTCTAGTCTGGGACTACGGATCGACTGGTAGTACTGCTGAGGTGACTTCTCAGCGGCCCATCTTCTGGCACGGCTTTGGACTAGGTCCGAGCATAACACTGGAAGCCGAACGCGATCGTATCCTTCTCCAACTTCTCGAAAGGATCCAACGATATTCGCCCGAACAGAACCCCGCTCTACGAGGGAATAGCAAAATACTTACCATACTCCACTCGTACAGGGTATCGCTTGCTAGCAGCATTACTAGCCACCGACTTCTCCTCCGCCTGGACCACAATGTCGGCAGATTTATCAACGACTTTATTCCTGATAACCTCCCTGGAGAAGTACTTACAGAAATATCCGAACTCCACCAAATCTGGAATTCACAGAGAGCTCGAGGTCCTATGGACACTCGCTCATCACGCCGAGGTTGCCCTCTACCGAATCATATGTTTTCCCGAAACCCACCTCGAGGACGTTCCAGACCTCCGCAGCATGGTCAATCAAATCCGACCATACAGATAGTTCTCTCTCTTTTCCTATCAAGTCACTTGTTCAGCCCTGCGGTGACCTTCTCTCCCCTGATGCAGAATCGTACGCGCTTCGGTTAGGAATACTCTCTGCTCTTTCTTTTTCTTCTGATTCGTCTCGTGACTCTCTGTCGGACATCTCGGACATTCATATCTTTACTGACTCCATTTCATGCGCTAAACGTCTGTTTGATTATAGCGCCCACAGTGCACATTCCAACTCGATCACCCTTGCCCCGTTCGTCGCTGCATGGCTTTCCTCTTCCCCTTCCCACCGCCTCGTGTTCTGGGATATTCCCTCCTCAGCTAAATGGTCCATCCACCACGCCGCCCACCTCCTGGCCAAGTCGAAGCGCTTTTTTACGCGCCCACCCACCCCCATCAGACGCTCTCTCACATTCGTGCAAAAAGGCATTACCGACTACCTCAATTGGCGCTGGCGAACCCTTCACCAGATGGACGACCAAGACTACCGAGGACACCACTTCCTTGATACCACAGGAGCCAATGGACAAACTGTCCTCCCCAAATACACCAACGGCGGCTTGTGGTTGCCACTTTGCCGTGACTCCCCTTCTATCACCGCGCGGCTAGCACGCTGCATCACAAACCACGCACCCATCGGCTCCTACCGTCAGCGCTTCTTCCCAAACAAGCCCACCTCTTGCCCTCACTGCGCGTCTCCTTTGGAGACGCGTGATCACATCCTGTATGAGTGCGCTAGCTACAAGCGCCTCTACGGCAACCGGTCCGGCCTCGCCTGGATCATACACTTTTTGAAGGAAAACCCCTCCGCCTTCGCATTCGTCGATCCCCCTGACGACGCGTGGAGACAAGTCATTGCAGCACGGGCCCTACGGTGACAGCAACGCGATCAAAACCTCATCCCGGATGTGCACTAATGGGACCACGCTTTAGTCAACCGGTACGTACTACGTGCTATTCTCTTCTGGCCGCCTCCTGGGCTATTGTGTTCGGTTCTTGGCGGACTATCTCTTTTACGGGGGCACAACCAAACCTTCTTCGGGCCCTCCCCTACTCCTGGTCCTCTTCTTTTTCTTGGCTGTTTCTGTTCGACGATTGCCGCATTTTTATTGTTGCGCACATCGCCACTGCTACACTTCGCGTTCCACGCGTTCTTACCCTCACTCCTGTCTGATGCCGGCGACCACCTGCTGCGTAGACTACCCTCTCATCTTGCGTCTCTCATCTGATCGCTTTGCCTAGCTTTTTCTATTACTTAGTTTCCTTTTGTTTCGTTTTGGTCTACTTGGGACTGCTACCGCGCACCCGTTTGTACGTAGTTAGATACTCGTGCAATAAACCTCGATTTAAAAAAAAAAAAAAAAAAAAAAATCCGACCATACATTCCGTTCCTAGATTCATTCCAAATGATGGTAGCATACCTTCCCATTGCCGAAGCCAATGCCCTCCACCAACTCCTAGCCCTGGGCAACTCACAACCCCTTCCAACCACCGCTCTCGGCCTCGTTGAAGCAACCAGATGGACCATCGACAAGTGGATGATCGCTCTCGAAGCATACAAGGACAACGACGTCATAACCAGAATCACCAACCAGACCCCGCTCCCTCTCGTAATCGACAGACGAGACTTCCCCAACTACCTCGCCACATCGTCCCAAACAGTGCTGGCTTCTCCTTGCCACGTTCTCCCCGTTACAATCCAAGACATCGAGTCCGCGTTACGCCCAAATATTACCGCCCTCCAGGCCACGCAGAACTTCAACGAGAACCCTCCCCATTTACAGACCTCCAGCAAACGGTCAGCACCCTCCTCGAACGTGTCCAACAACTCCGACAAGGAGAACAGGCCTCCATCTCCATTGGCCTGCCCTCTACACGCTCCCGCCCCCAGCGCACCAATTCCCCGGCAGCTCCTCTCTCCAAAGTTGGAGACAACGAGCCCTTCTCCGATGTTGGAAGCAGACGATCGGATTAGAGATAATAGCGAGTTGGAACTTGCAGTTTACGAAGGGGATAATGTTATGATCTCGACGACAAACCCCCTGCATTGGTTATACAAGTGGCGCCTCGAACTTCTCAACATTCCGGACTACGAAGAAGTACCGGGCCGATCTACCTCTCCACACGGAACCCCTCCGCCCCCTCGGTACGAGTCCCAGTACCTCAACCACCACCTCCGCCAAGTATGGGATAACTCCCCCTTTATCCGTATCTATCGGCACGGACTCTACGAGACCACAATCGCTCGGCCCGCACTCACCGGAGCTGACAACTACGGATGGAGGCAGATCGTCGGAGATACGTCCTTCACCCACCTGTACCTGATGGGCCGACCCTACGACCTTCGCCGGACCAACTCCCCTGTCGATCTCTCTATCAGCCACTTCTCCACAACATCATTGCCTTCGGATCAAGAGAACTCCGATAGTACGGATTCCGTAGATCCGTCGTCTTCCATTTTGCAACGAGCTTCCATTCCCGGAACGCCATCTCGTTCCGACGTCCCCTCCAATCCTGTCAGTAGCATTTCATCTTAGTGAGCAATGGACAAAATAGTAAAAGCAGAAGTATCTCAAAATGTATAAATAACGGACTATTCTGTAGTTGAAGCTTCAGCTTCAACCTTTCGTTTATCTCCCTCTTTACTCTTGTCCTCTCTCTCTCTCTCCCTCTTGAATATAACTTGTTGTTGTATTCTCTCGAGTGAACTTAGCGTTCTTCTGTCTGTCAACAGCAGAAGATATCAGTCTCTGTTCAGTGCTCCAGGACAACTAGTGTTGTCAGCCGAAGGTGATCGTTGAAGTGATCCTTCAGTGTTGACTAGCCTAGCGGCCATCCTCGCGGTGCCCTCTAGGTGAACCATAACACCTTGTACCCTTCACCCCTCTTTTCCGGAACGAAATGGTTCCGCTGAACCCTAAGATTGTGGAAGTCATCAACCGTGGTCTTGTCCACCATAAATCTCAACTGAGAGTCGACTCTATGAGGAAGACCCTCAAAACCCTCTGGTTCAACACAAACAATGTTGCGTCAGATGAAGATCTCACGATTATCCAGAACTGGATGTGCAAGGAATTGCCTCTGGTCACCAATGAAGTATTCGAGGACGTCACCCCTCAATTACCCCAATCAAAATCCTTTATTCGACTCAAAAACCTGCCATACTTCAAGGACAACGGTACTGTCAACACTTCAAATGACATTGCAGCCGTCCTATACCGCTCCCCTATTGCCTCATTCTTGGATGGACTCGCGGGCACGCCCCGGTTCGCAAGAATATCTCCAAAGTCCTCCCTCGCAGCCCTGTATATGGACTTCTGGGACTCCCAGGGCGGTGCTAGGGCTTGCCTCCTTGTCAATAGAACGATCAATTTCCAAGGGCGGACCTGTACATTCAGAGCCACTTCTCAACATACCACTGTACCTTTCTGCCTCAAATGTTCAAGTTGGGGTCACACTACCTTTGCCTGCCGCCGGCGCAACCCTCGATGCCTGATCTGCAGCAGACCACACAAACGACAGTTCCATCGCCAACTGGCATGGTGCTGCCAACCTAAGGGAAAAGACGACAATGAGGCTACCTGGGTACCTGGCACTGCAGCCAGCATGCCATGCCCTCACCTCCAAGACTTCCACTGCTTGAACTGCAACGGAGAACACAATACCGACAGTGAAAAATGCTCTTTCTTCCGCAATCGTTACAACAAAGCATGGCATCAACGCAAGGCGGCCGACATTCGAGATGCGAGGATACGTCTCAACTTTAACACCGAAACCATTTATGCGTAAACACGCCAAAACTACTTCAAAGTCTGACCACTGATCCCCGAAAGGGAGTAGCGAGGACTCTAAACCCATCAAAGACTGGTTCCTATCTCACTTGGACTTTCATTTTCATAATGTTGCGCGATCCTGGCCTCTAACGGAGGCCCTGCTCAACTCCCCTGATCTTTCTCACATTCATGTTCTGTGCTTGCAAGAACCTCCCTTTTGACACGTTCGTAATATACCGTCCACCAGCCTCTCTGAAGGAGAGGAACTGCATGGATTCCCTATCCATAAGGACTGGATTGCAATTCATTCTGGTATTCCAAACCCTAGGACCTTGACATACATCAGGAGTTCCCTTTCCTCCCTTCTTTCCTGTGTTCATACTGACATTCTCTCTTCCACGGACTTTCAGCTAATTTCCTTTTCCACCCCAACGCGTGTCTACGCGCTTAACTGTTACTTTGACGCTGAAGGTGTCTCACAACAATTCTTTAACGCCCACATCGAGCGTCTAGAGAAACTCAATATTATAGTCGCTGGCAGCGACTTCAATCTACGCTCCCCTATGTGGGACCCCAACCAAAACCATAACGTAGCTAGAGCAGACAAATTATCGGACGCCATGGCAACACTAACCCTCCACAGATCCCCCCCTGTCAACCTGGGCCCAACGCACTTCCCATTCGACCTGAGGAAAAAACCCACCGTCATCGACCTTGTCTTTACCCAGTTCCATAATGACAATGCCATTACCCACACCATCGCTAACGACATGCAACTAACCTCTGATCATGCCCCGCTACACATCAGGGTAAAAATCAAAACGGTCATGCCCACCATCAAGCGCAAAGGCATTGCCAAGGACAGTACAGAAGAACGCAAGTTCTTGGAGGAAATATCAAACTTCTTCGACAATGACATATCCACCCTGGCGTCACACAGTGACGTTATCGAATACTCGCAAAATCTCAAAGAGATAGTCAAAGCGACTTGGAACAAACACGCTAAGGACATCCGCATTACATCGCGATCTAATGTTAGGATTTCGCCAGAGCTCTTGTCCAGCAGTGCACGTTAATCCCGTACTGGACGTTACAAGGCTAGCTAGATCTCCCAACGGATCCAACGCTTCTGGTCCTCTTCACTAGGACCTTGCTGTGGTCGGATAGAACAGCAGATAAGATATGACAAGAGCGACAAGTCTTCCTGACTTGAAGTCACAGTCGAGACGATGTCAAGTACCTTAGACAATCGTCGAGAGAGGAAGGGAGAACACCAGGTGGTTCTTGCCTTGTTAGGGCTCGAAGAACTCAACACTAGGAGCAAAGAGAGAACGCTGTCTAGTAGCAACAACGCTAAGATTCGAATTGGCCTTCTACCTACTTACAAGCTTGCTATTTATCATGTATTGTACAAGCTATCAAAGTGGTGGAAGTTCGTCAAAGAGGAAAGGAAGCGGAAGTCCGTATCTAAACATAGGACAAGGAATAACGGGAGTCCGTAACTAAACATAGTACAAACGGAAGAAGAATAGAAGAAAGGAAAAGCGGGAGTCCGTGCTCCAAAGAGTCCAAGGTCTCTAAATTTAGTTCTCCTCCTATACCGGGGTTATTTGTCCATCCATTCCAAGTTAAGCTCTTCTTCTTCGTGAAGCTCCCAATCTTCCCATTGTGCGTCGACTACCATCATGTCTGTGAGGACGTCGAAAGAATCAAAAATAATGTTCATAACATCTAAACCTTGGTGGAATGGCGAATGTAAAGAGGCATTGGATAGGTTCAAGGAGAGGAAGGGAAAGGTGAGGTGGACGGTGTTTAGGAGAGTGTGTAGGAAGGTGAAGAGGGAGTTTTTCGATGACAAGATCCAGGAGATCTCTGTCGACAAGCAACGACCATGGGATTTGATGGGTTGGGTCAAGGACCGCAACCTACCCCCGGTACAGTCTATTCTCTACAAAAACTGACCATGTGACGACCTGGACCAGCTATGGGCCGGGCTCGATGGTACTTATAATTCAGCTGCTGACCGCCCAGTTGACCTCAGCACTGCAGACGCTCTACCCCCGCAGCCTACCAGGAAATGGGTGCCCATCTTGGTCAAGGAAGTTGAAGACACCTTGCTACCATGCTCCAACACATCAGCGCCTGGACCAGATCACCTCACATGGTGCCACCTCAAATCTATTCTTGTCACGGATCGTGCGCTCAATGCGGTCCAATCGCTTGCCAATGGCTGCGTCACGTTCTCCACATGGCTGGAATATTTCAAAGACTTGACTTCGGTTATCATCCCAAAGCCAAACAAACCCCATTATACCACGCCGAAAATGTTCCGGCCCATTGTACTCCTCAACACCCTTGGCAAACTTATTGAAAAGATCATATCGACCCGCCTCCAGTTCAACGTGTCACGACTCAACCTGGTTCACCCTCTCCAATTTGGTGGACTTATCCAATGGTCTACTGAAGACGCCGGTGTATACCTCACACACAAAGTTCGACGGGGCTGGAAGCGTGGCCTCAAAACTAGTATTCTTGCGTTCAATGTCACACAGTTCTTCCCATCTGTTAACCATTCCCTTCTGGCTCGCATTCTTGACAGACATGGTTTCCCCCTTTGTCTTGTTAATTTCTTTTCTGATTACCTTTCTGATTGTTTCACTTCATATTCTTGGAACAATCATTCCTCTCCCAAATTTCCTGCTTCCGTTGGCATCGGACAAGGGTCTGCGCTATCGCCCATTCTTACCTCACTTTTTCTCTCCCCTTTTATGTACCGATTCTCTTCTGACCCTTGGTGTAAAATACTCTCCTTTGTAGACAATGGACTCATTGTTGTTCAATTGGACAAATTTTCTACTAACGCATCTTTACTTTCACAGGTCTATTCCTCCTGCTCCACCTTCCTCACATCCATGGGCCTCGTTCTCGAACACGACAAGAGCGAGGTCTTTCATTTCTCCAACCGCCCCTGGGCCAAACCCAACCCCAACGTAATGCTCAAGCACACTGACGGCACAACACTAACACTCACTCCCAAGCGCTACATCTGGTATCTCGGCTTCTACTTTGACCAAGCGCTTACCTTCAAGGAGCATGTGCAATATTACGCAACCAAATCCCTATCGACTGTCAAGTGTTTGCGATTGCTTGGTAACTCAGTGTGAGGCCTTTTACCTCTACAAAAACGTCTCCTCTATAGGTCATGTGTTGTCCCCGTGATGACATATGGCCTTAAACTCTGGTTTTATGATGGCGCCCATAACAAGGCGCTCATCAAAACTCTCAATAAAACTCAACGCTCTGCGGCCATATGGATCACAGGCGCTTTCCGCACCACCCCCAGAGGCGCTGCTGAATCCATCGCAGGCCTTATTCCTCTCCACCTCCACCTCCAGAAACTCATGAAACAATGTGGCACACGCTTCCAAACACTACCTGACAATCACCCTTTAAAACTCCTCACCCAGGACGAAGACCTGGACAGGCTGAACATCAAATCTCCTGCCGCCGACTTCCTACATGACAGCACTTCGGTCACGGACACCTTCAAGCGCTTACACCCTAGCGCCCAACCTGGTAATTGAGTAGTCAATCATTTCTCTCATTCTCAAATTTCTTTCAAACACTGCCCCCGCGCTTCAGACAATGATCCGCAGGCTGTCCGCCAACACCTCAAAGAGGCTAGCGAGGCCCACAATCAAGCACTTCTTTCTTATTCCTCTATTCTTTTCTCTTCGGACGGTTCTTGCCCGATTAATCCTTCCAACAAAATGTACAGTCAAGGCTATAGGCCTTTTTCAATTTCTTCTACTTCCGCTTATCTTCTCTTTGACTCTTCAATTTCTTCTCCTGTTAAATCTCATGTTATACCATGTGGACATGTAACCTCTTCAGACTCGGAATCATACGCTCTACGCCTCGGTCTCCTCTCTTCTCTCTCTTTCTCTTCTAATTCTGCGCGCTATGACAATCGTAGTATTACCCATATTCTCATTTTCACTGACTTGATTTTGTGTGCTAAACGTCTGTTTGATTACAGCGCCCACAGTGCACATCAAGACGCCCTTGCGATCGCCAAACCCCTCTGGTCATGGCTCTCACTCTCCCCTTCCCACAAAGTCACCTTCTGGGATATACCCTTGTCGCTCAAGTGGTCGATCCACCACCAAGCCCACAAACTCGCCAAGTCCCTGCGAGTCCTGTGCATCCCACAACAGTCTAGATGCTCACTCAGCTTCATCCGCAAATCGTGGACCGACCAATATCTTTGGCTCTGGCAACACCGCCACACCTCCAATGACACGTCATATCGAGGAAATCACTTCCTTGACCTCATGGGATTGAACAACAACCCTGTCCTCCCTACCTACGCCAATGGCGGCTCATGGCTCACACGAGACATGACGCCATCTCTTGCCACGCACCTCACACGCTGCATATCCAATCACGCGCCTATCGAATATCACAAATCCTGATGCTTACCTAAGCTCAGTATATAAGCAAGGGGACAGCAGTCTTAGATAAGCAAGTAGAAGCAGTGAAGTGATCAAAGATCAGATAGTAGATGGAGGATAAGACAGGCTAGGCTGTAGACAAGTTGTTAAGTCTGGGTCCTACAGACGCCAGACAGCTAGTTTTTATACACAGAGGACTAGGACCTGGGACACTACCAGATGACCCCAGGGACTCTGGTCCTTACTAATTACATGGAGAAACTAATATCTCCTAGCCAATGGCATAAAACCCTTACTGATTGTTAACAATGACACCA
>QFDT01000655.1:0-17730 GCA_003315915.1 Macrolepiota dolichaula | reverse complement strand
GGCAACGGCTGGTTACTCACAGACACAAAACTGTCGCGCTTCGCCTTGAGCATCATGCTATGCCTCGCGGTCCGCTCAAGAATCTTCTTTTCGGTATTAGGGAAGTATTCGGGTAGATGGTTGGTGATGAGTTCGCTGGGTGGGCGCTGACCAAAGAAGTTGCGTAGCTTTGAAGGGCGTTTGGCTGTCGCGCTTAGATTTGCCGGACTGAGACGACCAGAGGCGGTTGTAGGTGAGGGAGGGTCGAGAGCGCGTTCTGGATCGCGCACGCCAAGACTACTAAGGATGCTGATGGAACTTGCACGTTTAGTGGTCTTACTGGTGGAGCTGTTGGAGGATACATTGAGGCAGGAGGGGCTGGGGGTGCGTCGGGGTACTTTGGTCTTGCGGAGGACGAGACCATGTTCACGAGACGGGTGGTCAGGAGGAGCGTGGCATATTGACATTAACTCTGCTTCAGTCACACAAAGAGGTTCGCCTGTAGATGGTTGAATGGTGGTATAGAGACGGTTTAGAAAGCACATACCAGGACCATCCTGTTGACCAATATCGAGATACACACCCCACCCATTAACGGTTAACCCGCCCTGCGCGGTGACTGCGTGCTCGAGTGGAGCATCACCGTCAACTGTTTTTGAACCACCCTTGCCAAATTTCTTGAGAACCTTTTCAAGGACCTCAGTTCCATCATTACATGTTGCGACATCGATTGTATACGTTAGACCCTCATCTGGAAGAACAAATTTGACCAATTTGCGTCTTATCTCGTCCAGTGTAAGTTGGCCACTGCTGCTGTTGCTATGGGAAGGACCACGTCCAGTGGTATACTGCAAAGGTGGTGAAGGAGTGTTTGAAGATGGCTGGGGCGAGTTGAAGTGCTCGTCAATAGGAGAAAGATTGTGTGCAGGGTAATTCGTCGGCGGTTGCAGAGATGCTGCCTGAGGATTGGCATAGGGATGAGGGTGAATAGTAGTGCCTGTAGTTGAAGGTCTGGGGGGTAACTTGTTCAAGGAACTGCTCGTGCTAGGTGAGGTGAGGGAACCCGAACCATTTCGTCCGTGCGCTAGATTAGCAGGGTTAGTCCGGACTCCGCGACCCGAAAGAGGAGAGGTAGAGCGTGGCGGAATTTTGCTACCTGTGTTACCTGATCTGGGATCCACAGGGGAGTGGTATGGATTGTTCCAGTTGCTTGTCACAGGTGTGAGCAACTGGTTCTGTTGGGTGGGAACAAGGGAGTTGTTGGTATAGTTGGGTGGAGTTTCTTGAGTGGGGGTGGTAGCCCAGTTGGAACGAGCGGATGGACGTCCAGATGGAGGGGGTGGTGGGGGTTGCCCGCGGGGTGGGGGCAGGGGGGGAAGTTGAGATCTGACATAACTAGGAGTAACTGGCGCATTGAATGGAGACTGATTTGCTGACTGCTGCTGCTGCTGCTGCTGCTGCTGTTGTTGTCCTGGTTGAGGAAGTGGACGCAGACTATTGCTCTTAGCAGAATCTGGTGGCTGTTCGCGCACGACACCAGGTAGATCGTTCTGTGAGTGGTTCCCGTTGAGTCTCAACGGGGCGGGTCGCTTGGTATGAGGACGTGAAGGGGTCGGAGCATCATTCTTGGATTGATTATTGGAAATGGTGTCTAGGTGCCTGACCGAGGTCGAGGAAGGAACTGGACGGTTGGCGGCCCGTTGCCTGAGGTTTTTGACTGCGTTCAGCATGCGCAATCGGTCCCCGATACTGGTGATTCCCATCTCTTTCAATATCACCTGGTCCAATTCCAGCAGAATGTCCCCTCGAATGTCGTTGGCCTTTAAGGTCTCTGCGTGATGGGCGCATTTGCACTCGGCAAGCCATCTTGCGGTCTGATTGTCTGTCCAGGTCTTGAGATAATCAGCAAATGATAGACCTGGAGGAGCGTCGAGAGAGCCACCCGAAAAGGCGGCAGTAGGAGTGATTGGGAATGGGGCATGTTGGCCTCTGATTTCTGGATTCATATTTATGAAAGAGCGTGTGGAGATGGCCTGTTGTGGGCCTGCATACTGGGCGGTTGGGGTGACGGGAGAAGCAGGTTTTGGAGGAGATTGGGACGAGCTGTCGAGAGAGTAAAAGGCATTACTGGCGGTGAGGGCGGACATGTGGAGGGGTCGTGCCTGAGAACGTCGTGAATGGCAGCGAGCGTGGGGGCACCGCTGAGCTCGGCAGCGTGCAGTGTGGGACGATGGCGACGGAGCACAGCGATAACGGTGAACAACAGGCGCCGGAAAGGGAAACCATTATTTTTCTCATCACATTAATTTAATCCACATAGCTAATAACTCTTTTTTTTTTTTCTTAGTTGGTTGCTGATTGGCAACGTCGCGCTCACTGGATCATGATTTTCACCGCAAGCAACCATCATCCACAACAATTCGTTTTGGCACAGCGCGCGTTCTGACACTCCGACAATTGCGACTTTATGTGACAGTGTGTGTGTGTGTACTGTATTCTACTCTACGGACCGGGACCTGTGTTTCAAGTTTGCGGTGGTCGGCGGACTCGACCCTCGTCGACATCAGCGGTCATCACTGCCCTTCTTTGGGAACAGTTTATTTTTAGACACCAAGATTCCATCGACAACAGTCACACCTGTCACATCTCGGCTTGCAAGGGCTCCCTTTGTACCTAACGAGCTATACAGAACGAACAGGGTAGCAAAATGAACACTAGTAGATTGTCCCAAGCAGGGCAGTGCTGGGAATCAGCTGCTGCAGCTAGTTTCCGAAGAGGGGCATTAGGTGGTGATGCCCAGCCCAGGCTCCTAGGGTGTGGCCGAGGCACAAATAAATTCGGGATGGCAGACGTGCCGCTTTGGTTTGGATGTTGTGTGACTGGCTTAACTGTCACCTACTTCCGTCAAAAGTCAGCTAGCAAGATTTCTAGTTCTTTATCATCTCTTCCCTCCTTCCCTCGCTTTCCTCCTTGCCCCGACCTCTCCCTCCGCCATGCGGCTTCTGTCCGCACTCTCGGCCCTTTCTCTGCTGGTTCAGCTTGTAGCGGCTTCCCCGTGGCGTCAAGACCTTGTAGACTACAACCTCAACGTCAACCAGAATGCAAAATCCGTTCTTGAGTATGACTCTGAGCGCCCAAATGCAACCTACCACCCATCCCCCCCAAACTGGCGGGCCCTCCCAACATACACTATCCTCCTAGACAAGTTCGCCGACGGCGACCCTACAAACAATGATTTCTTTGGTACTCCCTACGAATCCGACTTTCGTGAAACCCAGCTCCGTTATGGTGGTGACCTCAAAGGCCTCGAGAAACGCTTGGATTATCTCCAAGGCATGGGTATTAGGGTTGTTTTTATGTCCGGTACTCCCTTTTTGAATATGTTATGGCAAGCAGACAGTCAGTTTTTTGCTACTTACAGACATTTCTTGGTTCTAACAGTATACTAGGTTACTCCCCTCTCGATTTCAGTGTCCTTGACCCACACTGGGGTACCGTTAATGACTGGCGCCACCTAATCGACGAGATTCACGCCCGTGGCATGTACTTTATGGCAGATTTCACCGTCGGTACCATGTCCGATCTCATCGCAATTGAGGGGTGTGTGAAACAGTTAACAGATTGACTCGCATAGGTACTCACTAAAATTTTTTAGCCATCTCAACACGAGTACGCCTTTCAGTCTCAATGAGTATGATGCGATGTGGAAAAGGCCAAATTATATTCCATGGAACTTCACGGAGTACCGTGACTTCACTGTCAGTAGAACCTTCATATCGGTCCGATTTCATATCCGTTGACTCTGCTCTTATTCTAGATCCGTAATGAGCACAATGCCTCCTGTACCATGCCCACCTTCTGGGAGGACTCTGGAACTTTGGTCAAGGTGGAGGCCAATGGTTGTATGACATCCGATTTTGATCAGTATGGGGACATGGAAGCCTTTGGTGTCCACCCCGATTGGCAACGTCAGCTTTCCAAGTTTGCTTCCGTTCAGGACCGTCTTCGCGAGTGGCGGCCGGATGTCATGGATAGGATCAAGGTTTTCTCCTGCATGGCCATCAAGGCTCTTGACATCGATGCTATTCGTATTGATAAGGCTACCCAAGTAACCGTGGATGCCCTTGCTGCATGGGCCTCGAGTACACGCGAATGCGCAGCTCGCCTCGGTAAAACCAACTTTTTCATCCCGGGTGAAGTCACCGGTGGTGATACCTTTGGTTCTCTGTACCTGTAAGTCGAACACATTTTGTTCCAGATGCTGTCAGTAAAATTTCTACCATCAGTGGTCGTGGTCGTACCCCGACCCAACTTCCTCCAGGTTTTCTGGCAGCTGCCAACATCACTGCGGATCAGAATCAATACTTCCTTCGCCCCGCTCCACTCAATGGACTCGACGGCGTGGCTTTCCACTACTCAATCTATCGTTCACTTTCACGCTTCCTTGGCATGGACGGCAACCTCCAGGTGGCGTATGATGTCGATATTAACTTTGTCACTGCATGGAACCAAATGTTCGTCAACAACGACTTCCTTAACCCGCAAACAGGCGTTGTAGATCCTCGTCACATGTATGGAACGAGCAATTTTGATGTCTTCCGTTGGCCGAGTTTAGAAAACGGGACCCAAAGAAGCGTTCTGGCAACTTTCGTCACCACATTGGTCATGCCCGGCATACCGTTGGTAAGTTGTTCTCTTCCTTGATCTGAAACACTCGCTCAAAATGATTCAAGCTCTTCTATGGCGAAGAACAAAATTTCTATCTGTATGATAATGGTGCTTCCAACTATCTTTACGGGTAGGTTTCACGTCCTTGTAAAAAATAGTCCGAAGGTTGTTTAACGCCTCCTACAGTCGACAGGCGATGACCAGCAACCTCGCTTGGAAACGTCACGGTTGCTACACTCTCGGCTCTGAACAATACTTCAATATGCCTCTCGAGAAGGCGCTTTTCGGTTGCTATGATGATGGGAATGCGCTCGATCATTTTGATCCGACTACTGATACTCGGCGAGTCATGAGCCGTTTCCATTACTTGCGAACCGTGTATGGTGCCCTTCAAGATGGTTTCAATCTCGTTCAGCGTGGAAATTGGACTTACCGGATTGAACGGCCCGGATCCAATAATACCCAAACCGAAATGGGGTTGTGGTCGGTTTCACGATCTGCACTTCCTGGTGTCCAAACCCTCAATGGAACGTTCAATGACCAAGTCTGGTTGCTCTTCACGAACGAAAATTCGACCAAGACGTGGACTTTTGATTGTAAGGAGGCGCTCTGGATATCTTCGCCTTTCACGTCAGATGTTGTCGTCAAAAACCTTTTCCCTCCTTATGAGTCGTACAATCTCCAGGAGTCCTTGTCCTCATTTAACAATGACAGTAAAGCGCCCTTCTTCGGGTGCCTTAGCCAGGTCACTATGGAACCGTATGGTTTCAAGGTCCTAGTTCCGTCTACGCAGTGGGTTCCTCAGCTACCTGCTATCACGAAGTTCGTTCCTGGTCACGATCAACGCCTCTTAGCCAATTCAGGCGATACGAATGCAACTACCATCAACGTCTCACTCGAGTTCAACGTTCCTATGGATTGTGATGGTGTTTCAAAGAGTATATCCTTGAATATGACATCTTCAGGAAAAGGCGGACAACCAACGATTACCAACGTCAAATGTAGTACTTTGACAAACACGGATCCTGCCATGATTGTTGGTGCCGATAATTCCACTTGGGCTTGGTCTGCAACATTGACAAATGTCCCGGATGGTATCTTGACGCTCACTGTGGAGAACGCACCTTCACAAGGAGGCAATGTGACCACTGGTGTGAGTCGATCATTCTTTAATCTTCTCAACTATAATTAAAACCATATATCACAGGCAAAAGATCATCTAATGTTGCGCAAGGGAGCAAAAAACAATGTTGTGGTCTTCCCAGAAAACGATTACGATCAAGACGGCTCGTTCAAGTTTTCCAATGGACAATATACCTTCGATCACAAGGCCTTTGGCGCTGACATGTTCCGATACTCGTGGAACTTTGGGAAGAACTGGACTCAATGGACGAACTGGGAGGACACTACAACAATCAATGCCACAGTCTTCCAGACACCTGAAAATTTCTGGGATGGGGATCACATCATGATGCAATGTGCGCTCTTTCGCCTTCATTTTGAATACCTCCCACTAATATTTATCTTCAGATTGGAGTGAGGCCTCGCTTTCCGTCGCTGCTGTCGTCCATGCAGACGCACAGTATAGTGGTCCTCAGCGTCGGATGCCTCAGCTTTTGGTTCGTGGTCCCTATAACAACTGGGGATTCGATCAAGGTCTACCGTCCAAGATGGATTTGAATTCGGATGGCAAATGGGAGATAGAGCTCATGGCCTCCTGGCCGACGTACGTGCAACTAAACGTTTGGGGCTATGATGACTACTTCTACGGCGATTCTGATGGCGATGGTATACTTGATCGCTTGCCACCGAATAGTGTTGCGCCCAACTTCCTCAACATGTCTGCCCCTCCCAAACCCCATCTCGCGTGGTCGTTGCTCATTGATGATTCAACCATGACTTGGTCGCTAGAACCCCGCGGTCAGGCTGCAGTTGGTGCTATCATGTATTCCCTCCTTCTTTCGATACCCCTCATCACTGGTACCCTTGCTGTCCTTGTTTTCATGTGGACTTTCTACGGCATCAAACACAATCAATATGGTGTCAAGACAAAGAGCCATACAAACTACTTCCCCATTCTGGGAGCGCTTGCAAACAGGTCGACCGCGGATCTGAAAGAGAGTACGCCAATGTCCGAGAAGATTTTCGGTCACAAACAGTCGACTGAAATTATTGGGTGGCCAGAGGATAAGAATAAGAGGAGGAGGGTGTTGATCGCGACGTTAGAATATGAGATTATTGATTGGAAGATGAAGGTCAAGATCGGTGGTCTTGGTGTCATGTCTAGTTTGATGGGTAAGGCAATGACAGACGTCGACCTCATCTGGATTGTTCCAAAGGTCAAGGACCTTGACTATCCTGCTGGAGATCCCGCAGAACCCATCGAGGTTATCATCTTTGGCGAACCATACCTCATCGAAGTTGAGACCCACCAGTTAGACAACATCACCTATGTTATCCTCGACAGTCCCGTCTTCCGCGCTCAAACCAAGTCCGATCCCTACCCTGCCCGCATGGACGATCTCAGTTCCGCTATCTTTTACTCGACTTGGAATCAAGCTATTGCAGCCACTATTCGCCGATTCCCTGACATTGATATCTATCACATCAACGATTACCACGGAGCCCTGGCGCCCATCTATCTTCTTCCCAAGGTCATCCCTACCTGCCTATCGCTACATAATGCCGAGTTCCAGGGTCTTTGGCCGTTGCGGACTAAGGAGGAGATGAAAGAAGTATGTTCAGCCTTCAACATCAGCAAGGAGCACTGCACGAAGTATGTGCAGTTCGGGAACACGTTCAATTTGTTGCATGCGGCCGCTTCCTTTATCAGTGCGCACCAGAAGAGTATTGGTGTTGCTGGTGTGTCGGACAAGTATGGAAAACGTAGTTGGGCAAGGTATCCGGCACTTTGGACGTTGAAACATGTTGATTCGCTGCCGAATCCTGATCCTTCTGATATTGCGGCTTTGGATGAGACACCGATGAAGGCGAAGGACGTACAAATTGATCAGGAGGCGGAGGCTGCGAGGCCGGAGTTGAAGAGACAGGCACAAGAATGGGCTGGCATCAAACAGGACCCCAATTCAGATCTCTTCGTATTCGTTGGACGGTGGTCGAAGCAGAAAGGTGTAGATCTAATTGCCGATGTTATGCCTGGCCTGTAAGTTTTTTTTTTCTTGTTCCATGATCGGAGAGTCGCGATGTTTACTTTTTCCTCCAAGGCTTGACAAACGTCCTTCAATTCAGTTGATCACTGTTGGACCTGTCATTGACTTGTACGGACGATTCGCCGCGGAAAAATTAGCAAGGTTGATGGAGCTGTATCCCGATCGTGTCTACTCCAAGCCCGAGTTCACTGCGCTGCCCCCTTACCTATTCAGTGGTGCTGACTTTGCCTTGATTCCTTCTCGTGATGAACCATTTGGTCTCGTTGCTGTCGAATTCGGAAGAAAGGGTGCTCTTGGTGTTGGTTCTCGCTTGGGTGGTCTTGGTCTCATGCCTGGCTGGGTGAGTTATCTCTCATCTCTTTGAGCGAGATGGGATCGTCTGACTTTGTGTGATAGTGGTATCCCGTCGAATCAAGCTCTACCGCACACATGCTTTCGCAGTTGACGAAGACGATCAAGATGGCGCTGAAATCTACAGAAGAGGAGCGTGCGATTCTCCGTGCCCGTTCAGCAGTCCAGCGATTCCCTGTTGTCGAATGGCGCCAACGTATGGAAGATTTCCACAAACGCAGTATTAATACCAGTCGACATGTTGCTGGGAGTAACGCCTGGAGACCTAATGATGGTGGCGGAGTTGGTATGCGTCCCATGGCGGACACAGACGATTGGAACCCAGTCGCTCAAGCCTATCCTGATCAACCTGGATGGGATAGTCGGAGCATGAATAGCTATACTAACTCACCAGCACACCGAAGCCAGGAATCACTTGCCCACGGAGACCACCCCACGCCACCTCGATTGGTTCATGACGAGGACTACTTCAGCCAGAGAGGTAGCAGTCACTCTTCGGGCCCAGGCTATACGGACTTTTTGGAAAGGGCAAACAAAGCTATTGCGAAGGACCAGAAGGGAGCCCCCGATCCGTTCTTGGAAGGTGGTTTGGCACCAGCGAAACCCTTCGGTGCCCATTCGAGGGTTTCGTCGGTAGAATCCATCTCATCGATCGTTGATGAGAAATCAAACTCGCCATTGAACAAGGCCATTGCTTCGGTCAGTGATCCTCCGTGCCCATACATAAGAGTGTTCTAATTCAAAATTGCATAGTTTACCGATGCTGACGGTGGAGTTGCCTCTGAGTTTGTTCAGAAATTGCAGGCGCTCAATGCCAAGAACTCTGAACATGAATTGTCAATCGAAAGATATCTCATGAAGAGCGAAGAAGCGTTCTTTGGCAAAGTTCGGAAAGACAAACTCGAGACCGCTGCAAGTATCAGGTCCTCTCAGCGTGATTCTGTTTGGGGTACACCATCACCTTCAATTTACTCTCGTCCTGACTGTAAGTCTTCCTTGAATATTATTCTACGCTGGTATTAACGACAACATAGCTCCGAGTACCCATGCCTTCCCGCACTCCGAATTTGATGGCACTCACCATGATACCAGTCAACCCGATATCGTTCCTATGACCCGGTTGCAGATCGCTATGTCTAGGGAGCTCAAAGGCTGGCCATTGTACACGATCGTCATCGCTATGGGACAGATGCTGAGCGCAACAAGTTTCCAAATTACCCTGTTGACTGGTCGCAATTGGCAAGATAACATCCAGCTCTATGTATTGGGTGCTGTTTTCTTGGCTGCGTCGGCAGTCTGGTACCCTATGTTCCGCATGAAACCCTCCATATACGTTCTTTCTCTGCCTTGGATTTTCTTTGGTCTTGCATTCTTCCTGATCGGCCTACCCTCTATTTCCTCTGTCTTCGTCCCCGCCCACAAGGCTCTCGCCAGCGCTGCGACATGGTGCTACGCCATTGCATCTGCCGCAGGATTCTTGTTCTTCGGTCTCAATTTCGGTGAAGAAGCGGTATGTATATACTCCATTCTGACAGTTAAATATACTTACAGGATGTCTGCTAGGGTGCCGCAACGGAAGTCTGGACAATGCGAGCTTGTATCGTGCAGGGTTCCCAACAAGTTTGGGTTGCCGCACTTTGGTACTGGGGCTTCTCACTCAACGGACGAGAGGATGGATACATTCCACCTTGGTGGATTTGTTTGATCGTTTGGCCGCTTGCCTGCCTCAGCCTCCTCTTCGCTTATGTCATGCTTTATGGCTTGCCAGAATACTACCGCCAAACACCCCCCAAAGTCCCTCACTTCTTCAAGACACTATTCCGGCGCAAGCTCGTTCTCTGGTTCCTCGCCTCGGAAATCTTGCGAGATTATTGGCTGAGTGGAGTGAGTAGTCTTCCAGGGATACCTGATAAACAGCACTAATGATGCTTCTAGCCCTACGGACGTAACTGGAGCTTCCTATGGAGTGTACCAATTCCCAAATGGCATATTCTGCTTCTCGTGATCACTTTCTTCGTCTTTGTTTGGGCTATCATGCTCGTTATCCTCACATACTTCAGCAAGACTCATACGTGGCTGCTGCCTGTGTTCGCCGTCGGTCTTGGCGCTCCCAGATGGTGTCAAATGCTCTGGGGTACCTCCTCACTGGCGCTTTATATCCCTTGGGCAGGTTCAGGTGGACCCTACCTTGGCATTTCATTATGGTTGTGGCTGGGAGTACTAGATGCCATTCAGGGTGTTGGCCTGGGTATGATCCTTCTTCAGACCTTGTCCCGTCTACACGTTTGTGCCACACTTGCGCTCGCCCAGGTGATCGGCTCAGTCTGTGTGATGGTGGCTCGTGCGACTGCCCCTAATCGTGTTGGGCCCGGGTCTGTATTCCCCGATGCCTCGAAGTGGGACTTTAACGAGGGCATTAAGGGTAAGTGACGTCATTCCCTTTCCGTCTGTAAGAGATTCTCAGCTTTTCTGTATTTACAGGAAGCCCAATGGCATCCGCTCCCTTCTGGATTGCCCTCATTTGTCAACTCATAATCGTTTTCGGCTACTTCTGGTTCTATCGGAAGGAGCAACTCTGTAAGCTTACACCCTTATTCATCGTGGTACAATTTTTTGACACGTTAACTACAGCGCGGCCGTAATTTCGCACTACCAAAATCACTATATGGACCTTCGGAAGTATATCACAAAACAATGGACAATGCGCTATCGATACTACAGAACGCGCTGTTGCTCATGGACTACTACAAATGGCTGACACTACTACTTATAAAGACTTCGTACTTCGCTCCCTCGCATTTACCATTCTCTGATAGACATTATTACACTGCATAATTAGGGTTGTAGATAGGTGTTTGAACATTCCACTGGTTGGTACCTTCATACTAGTCGGTAATTGTAATCTTTGCAAAAATGTGAAGTAGCAACTTCAAATATAATTGGTGCTTACATGAAGCAACCACTGTTGCGAACTATGTCCTTTTATATCTTGACTCTCTACCCCCATTATCATGCTCGGACTGGACGGGTATGGCAGCGGCAGCGACAGTGAAAGCGACAAAGAGCAACAACAGGTTACAAAGACACAACCCCTACTTACTCCAGCTCCTAATGCGTCCAAATCTACAATTAACCTACCTCCACCCTCATCTAGCGGTCCATCCTCATCCAAAATTTCGCTGTCCCCACCCAGAGTGACAAAAAAGGCCCCTAAGAAGATAACTATTGGACTTCCCGCGTTACCCAAAGATGAGAACGAGGGGGATGACATAGAACTCGAACGCCCTGCAGCGAAGAGGCAGAAAACGGGAGCCGGGAGCTCATCTCTGTTGTTCATGCTCCCCGCGCCGAAGCAGAAAGCGCCTGTGGTACAACAACAAGAGCGTGTTTTGGGAGGAGGAAAGGGACCCGGCTTGGTATTCAATTCAAAATCAAATGGAGCCCCTGTCCCAAGTGTTGTAGTTGAAGAAACAGAAGAGGAGAAGGATAGCGAAGAAGCCCCAGGAGCGCCAGCGGCACTGCTAAAGGCTTCATCATTGCCATTCTTGCCTCCTTCTCTGGTTAAAGGCAGGGCGAACATTTCTCTGGAGGACAACCCAAAGGCGCCATTGAGAAGACCATTGCCAAGTGTAGAGGCTGCACCTGCCGTCGACTTCTTCTCTTTAGGTATGTGAACTTCTGGTAAAAAGATTCAAAGATACTATCTACTGATCACTTGGATAGGCAGCTCAAAAACGACCACACCAGGTACCACCTCTAGCTCCTCCCTCCCCACACCAGGTCTATCGTCAGCACCTGTACTCCCAACGTTTGAGCCACCCGAGCCCACCCCACAAGACCCGTACCCAGGTTACTATCAACTACCATCCGGAAGTTGGGCTGCGTACGACGTGGGATACTATGAACGCTTCAGAAACAAATGGCAAAAAGACTACGACGATTACGTTCGTAAATTAGAGAAGGGCACGGTGAAAGGGTTTGAAGGGTATGAGGAAAATGCGTCAGAGATTGATGCTTCAAAAGAGATGGAGAAGGCCAAAGTGGAGGTCAAAGAGAGGGAGGAAAGGAAAGCATTGACAAAGGGTGCTACTGGGCCTCCCGAAGAGCCCAAGATGAAGTTCAGCGTGAGTACCCCCTTGGTATTGTAAGATTCTGGGGTAGAAATCTGACACTGCGAATGCCACAGGCAAGCAAGCTCAGCGGAATTGCAAGATCTAGGCATCAATTGTCTACGCTCCTCAGAGATGCGTATGAAAACAGGGAAACACTAGAAGAAAAGATTGCGGAGGGAAGAAGGAACCGCAAAGAAGCTGGGAACAAGTATGGTACGTCCTCCTGCGCGCCTTGATATATTCGTTCACTAAGAATCCATTAAAGGCTTCTAGGCATCATATACGTGTACCTTTCGCTGGCTCTGGGAGGAAGTGTTAACCTTACCCTCGAGTGGTTTCCACTGCGGGCGTCGTTTGCCTATTTGACTCACTTCCATAATACTCACTATAAGATAATTATATGGGCATCACGTTGGAATATTTCGCGACGCGGTGTAATGCTACTGTTCAATATACCAAACCAGACCACTCCCTCTTGTGGATGCTAGAATGGAGGTCTCAAACCTGGCATCGGCGATCATTGAATATTCAATATTAAATATTGAGCCAAAGCGAGTCTTCTCGTGAGTGGTCCTTCAATGACCCATCATGCATCTTGCATCATGCATCAACTCTGCAGTCACGATCTAGTGGAAGTTGAAGAGAGTTGAAACGTTGAAGTCCCGACGATAAATCACTCCATAATCCACAGACACTCAAACTAGAACTCTGCTGTGGTGATCCCATTAGTAAATGTTTGCTATTGGCTGTATATACTGTAAATCTTCAAAAGGGGCAAGTTCTCAGTTCCACCTGTTCGTACAGGAGTTGAGGTTCCTATCGACTATAACACTCCATATAAATGCGATGTATTTACTTTGTCTACTCAGTTGTGATGCTCCCGGTCATACCGACAACGCCTTGCTCATCGACACACCACAATTGAGCTTTGTCCTTGTCTGTCCATACGCCATTAATCGTGGTCTTTCTATCTACGATTAGGGGGTTCGTTGCGCGATATTCATATGACTTGATCTTGATATTAGGGTTGCAGAACACGGCAGTCTCGAGGAGCATCTGGGCAGTTAAAGGACCATGAACCAGGCGTTCTATATACCGACATCAGTCCTAATGTCGCTGATGAAGCAAGAGCCCTTACCGGGATACCCTTCCTTCTTCTGCGAGTATTCTTTGTCAAGATGGATATGATGTGCATTAAACATCAGAGCGGAATAGCGGAAGAGTGTAACCACGCTTGGTGTATATGTGAAAGAAAAGTCGAAGGATGAAGGAACCTGTACAGCTGTTGCGAACCTCAGTCAGAATCCAGTAACATTCTCAATGCACCTACGCCTGGGACCAGGTTTCGCCTTCTCTTCCTCATCTTTCACCTCAAAATATACATGGGCCCTTTCCTCGACCACCGATGGCTTCCCTTCCATACCGTCCATTTCGTATTTGATCTTCTGGGTAACAAATACCATGGGCTTTCCCTTCTCAACACCCTTTAGCTTAACAGCCGCAACACTCGATCTTCCGGTCGCCCTAGAACCAATAAGTAGAGGGTTCTGATTATCCCATGTCATCTTCCCACCAGCCCACATCCTACGCAGGAATGGAGCCGGGGGTGAAATCTCCTCGTCCGTGCCGTCTTCACGTAACAAATGCTCAGCTTTACGCGCATGGAAGAATGCCAATTGGACGCCGTAAGGCGCCGCTTCACCCACTTTGGGCTCAAGGTAGTGCCTGCGGGTGCCGTTGCGAGTAGGAAGGGTGATGTATAGGTCGGAAAGTTTATCATAATGCAAGGTGTCGCTTACAGCGGCCGTTGGTGGGTTCTGGATCCATTGTTTTAGTGCCGCAGAACGATAGTCCCGTCGTTGGAGTGCCTGGTGAATGACCGAACGAGGGAACACCCTAGAGAACATGTTCAAATGATTGGGTCAGCGGACTTGTCAAATAAATGAAGGGTGTTATTATCCCCGCACTGGGCTGGCACTTTATAAACATGTTCGAGAAGAAGACAGGTGTGTAATGGCTTGAAATTCGGGAATGACCGGATATCTGTTTTCGGCGGTTTCGACCCACACGATTTGACTCAATGGAAAGCCACTGACGCTAGAAATATATTTCCTATAGCCATGGGAGAAAACGAATATGGGTCGGATTAGAGTTCAGCAGTGGGGTGGTAGTGATATCTACTACACTAAAGCCTGCACTATCAGTACCAATGACAATGTACACAAATGTCCTAAACGACAGTATTAGAATTATAACAAGCAGGTAGGTCAGATGAAGAAAACAGGATGGGAGTAACCACATGGTGGGGTATCAGACGAACAACAAATAGAGATGTGAATGAATAACGATATCTTACAATATCCGAAACGGTCAAATGGTTGCGATGCTACGGTTTGCGTCCTTCTTGCCATCAGAGGGATTATGCTTCTTGTTATTTGAGGGTGGGTGTGGAGCAAAATCCACTGCGTAGTGCCCATATGGACTGAGTAGAGTGCCTAAGCATTGATGGACTTCCACTTGAAATTCCTTGAAGGGGTACATTTCGCCGTCGACAGACAGATGTCCCTTTTTCTTAAGGGGTTTTACTCGATATGCATGGGCCTTAATGTATTGGAGCTGTAGCGGGGCGTGAGTAAGAGATAAAAGATAAGGCGTTCAGCTGACCTTTGGTAGCCAGTAGCTATCTCCTTTCTCTGCCCCCGCCATGCCGGCAATAACGTCTTTTCGTGAAGACTGAAGAATTCATCAATGACGGGAATGTCATTGATCGGCAGACATTTGACTCACCAATGGCATCGCCATGACATCGATTAGACCGTCGTCGGGTAGCGAGACGGGGAAGGCCATGTAATCCCTGTTTTGTTTATTTTGGTCAAGCGAAACGGAAGCGTGCAAGCGGAGTTATCCACGTACCGTCCAACGAAAGGTCCCTTGCCGGCATAAACATATAATAGAGGTTCATCAAATGTAGTCCAGCCCTCACTATCATCTAGTTGGAATTTTAGCGGTGGTAGTGTCTCAGCGACATCACCGCCGGATGTCGCAGGGGAAGTATCATTCGCAGGGCGGGGCTTATTGCGATGGAGCGAAACCCTCTCAGCCATCTTGCGTTTGTCGTTCTCGGCAGCTTTGTAAGATAATTGAACTGGACATGCCCTAAACTGGATAACTGAACATACCACCATTAGTACCTTGGGAAGTTAGTTGCAAAAAAAGCAGGTACGTACTTCCGCGCAGTAGTCCCACTACGAAACGCGTATCACCCATCCAGCGTAAATGCTCCGTTCCAATATCCAGGTCAGCCATAAGTCCCAGGGATTGTGACATGAAAGATATTGATCTCTTGTCTCCTTGAGTAAACGAAAATAAGTCCACTTTCATTGGTTGGCCTGTAGTGCGGTTAGCTGGAGGTCCCCACGCACAACGATGCACAGACCTTTAATGACATTGAGGGCAGCCACGGTGACATCAAAGCCATTCTATGTGATACGAGACGATTAGTCCTCGTGCTCATGAGTCATGCTCACAAAATGTGCTCACCTCTGCGCCAAGAAGATTTAGTGCGAGGCCATTGCCAGACCCTGTGGGTATTGGCGCTACGGGAATGCTGAATGCCCTCAGTGGGTCGGCGTGCTCGGCGAATCCGTTGAGCACTTCATGTACAAGGCCGTCCCCAGATACCGTTACAACAACATCATAATTTGTTGCGAGGTCTTTGGCGATGTCATGTGCATGGCCATTGTGCATTGTGTCTGGAGAGCAACTTGAGCCAGATGCCAGGAATATGGAAGTGCTACCTACGGGTAATATGAAGTTGGCACCCGGCGGCGCGGAACATGGGCTCTACGAATCTTGAAAAGACAGAAACGCCCTTTTTCTATGGTCATGGATGAGGGGGATGTTGTGAAGATAGGATACATTCCAGGGGAGACGCACCAGTCCACCGTGGGGGTTCACTAGGACCCTCAACCGACGTGAACGTTGAATGCCATAACCTACGGACGTCATTGGGGAAAGGCACGCGGAAATTAAAATCAAACTCACCTTCATATACTGTACTCATGAGTTTCTCGGCCCACTCAAAGGCCTGCAGTTCGTCTTGCACTGTTCCGGTAACCTTGACGAGCTCTAGGGATGTTCCCTGCTTCCTGTTCTTCCTGTCGATCAGGTACGAGACGTGCATCAAGTGGTCCTCATCATCATAGTTGCTTGCGAGGACATGGTGGTGTGGAACGGTTAGTTCGGGGGATTCTGGTGCGAGTTAGCCGAGATGGACTGAAGAGAACAGGCAGCCAAAAGAGAGGAGAGCACACCTCCATCGATGACAACGAGGGTGTTGTCGGTGAGTTTGAAGGTGACTTTAGATTGAGAGGTTGTGACTTGGAGGTCCATGGAGGCGGGAGAAGGGAGAATGGGTGGGAGACCAGGGCAAGATGGTAGGCGCCATTTGTTTGGAAATAGTCGCTACGGCAGCTGTAAAGGGGTTAGCCCTTAGCCTGATCTGCCCTTTGCCGCCGGGTTCATTCACTACACAATCTGCTCTCCACAGAATTTTCTGCGCGGTTCACTGCTGTCTTCTCACTCTCCTGCTCTCAGTCTATTGGCTTTCGGTCCAGCATTATGGAACATCAACTCCCCATTATGGCGCAATCACATCGACAATTTTATCATGCTAGAAATATAGAAATACACACTTCCTTGTTTCGACATTGTAACAGCACACATGGCTTTCGTCCACAACATCGCACAAAAGGGCTTTGGAGCCGGCACTAACGAGCTCTACGATCGGTACGTGTCTGCGTCTCCGCAGCGTCGCCTCCACACCTTCACCATAACTTATCTCCTATTCGCACAGTATTCGCCCCAGCTACCAAGCAGCTGCCCTTGAGCATATCCGCAAGGCACTGAAGAATCCCGGTCCATACAACATTGTGGAGTGAGCTACAATTAAGATTAGACCTGGGGTACAGCTGATATTCGCCTAGGATCGGGGCTGGAACAGGAATATTCACGCGGGCGCTGCTCGCTGACTCAGAGTGGAATAAATCTATCAAGGAACTCATCGCAGTTGAGCCGAGCGAAGGCATGCGCGATGCGTTCGCAAAATCCATACGCGATGATCGCATCCACTTGCGTGAAGGAACATTCCAGGTCACTGGCGTCGAAGATAATTGGGCTGACCTTGTTGTGATCGCGCAGGTAGGCATTCCCGATCTCCCTGCTCCAGTGAGGGATGAGTGAATAAAGTCATATCTGACAGGCCTATCACTGGTGTCCTGATTACGACCTTGCATCGGCCGAGTTTGCTCGAGTTCTCAAGGACAATGGGACGGTTGCATATGTATGGAACCTCGAAGACAGGTAAATGGACATTGACGTATTTCGTGATTAGTAACTCATTATTCTGTGTCACAGAGAAGCTGCCCGGTGGGTCGCCCAGGTCAGGGATA
>QFDT01000654.1:1572-60345 GCA_003315915.1 Macrolepiota dolichaula | reverse complement strand
ACGAGGTAAACGGCCCAGTATTCGGCGAGATATAACGTAAACAATGTATTCTGCCAAATCTGTGACACATTTGCTCGGTGGCTGATACCTAGGTGTGGCATATACCTGAACACTAGTGCTCTGATCAGGTTGTTTGTCTCGTTGTGGGTAAGGAAGGCCAGGTGGGGCCGCAGGAGTGCATGGTACTGGATGTATGGGGTGAGGAGGTTGTAGAGTTATTGGAGAGTGAGGTTCTCCTGTCCCAGAATGTTTGGGAACATCATGACTCTGTACAGGGTGAAATTGGTTCGGTGGGATGCTTTGTAAGCCAACCTCATTGCTGAGAAATCAATAGTCTCCCCAAGTTGCAAGCAAATGTTCTTGTAGAGGGTTGGGTAAGCTGCAGCCAAGATAGGCAGAGTGAGACTGTTGAAATTGCTCTTCAAATCTGGAAACATTTGTGCATGATGCACAAAAGAAGCAAGCAAGAATCTGTAGACGCCAATTGCAGATAGAGCATCCTGATTCCTTGGTAGATTGGACTTCTCTGGTATAAGTCCTGTAAAATCAAGTTGTTGTCATAATTCAAGGAGAGAATACTCAAGATCAAGTTGTTCACTAGGAATGGGAGGTAGTTCAATTGGTAAGTCATTGACGAGCAAGATGTATTCAGAATTGCCTTGGCAAAGGGTGTAGGATGGTAAAGAGCGGAATGGAAAGGTGGAGGTGAGGGAGGCTGAATCCCGACTGGCAACTGTTGAGGTGACAGCAAAAGAGGGGTGGTTGTCAACAAGTTTAGCAAAAGTTGCAGTTCTAGAGGCTTGATTAGCATCAACTGGGGTGTTGAAGACGGAATGTGGCGTTATGATAATGGAGGTTTGAGTAGAGGATGAAGAGGAAGCAGGAGACGTTGACGGAGTTTTGGTTTGGGTGGAGAGGTAAGTCATAGCAGATTATTGGAGTTTGTTTCCCTTCTTATACTTCGTAAGGATCTGCTGTGCTCCATCTAAGTTTCCTTCAGGTTCCCAAGTGTTTTCCAAAGTTGGGTAACCTTTCCACTTGATCAGGTACTGTAACACATTGTGTTGTCTTTGATGATTGATGATTGCCTCTACTTTGTAATGTTCTTCATCATTCTCAAGGTCTGGAGGTGGATTCTCAAAGTGTTCTCCATATAGTTGATTTTCTCAAACAGTGGTTAGGAGTGAAGCATGAAAAACATTGTGAATTTTCTATTGCTGCAAAAGTTCAAGTTTGAAGTTCACTGGGGAAATCTTCTTGAGAATCTTGAAAGGACTTTCTTGTTTAATAGCAAGTTTGCGCAATTTGGAAAGTAATGGAAGGTTCCTATTGTCCAACCATACTTTATCTCCTTCATTAAAGAGGGGAAGGCTATATTTGGCAGTTTGCCTAGCCATGATTTTGCAGCTGCGGTTATGGGCAATATAGCTCTAGCAGATAGGAGTTGTTCCATGCAGTCTTCTGCTGTGGGAGTGTCTGTGGGTTCAACCAAAGAAGGTAGTGCTTTTGGTGAGGATCCATAGATCAGCTGGAAGGGGGTTTCTTTTCTTCCTGCATAGGGATGATTATTGTGTACAAACTCATAAGTTGAGAGGTACTTGCTCCATTTGTTTGGATTATTGGTTGTGAAGATAGTGAGGTAGGTTTCTATCTCTTAATTGAAGTGTTTTGTGGTACCATCAGTTTGGGGATAATAGGTAGTGGAATAGGAGGCTTCAATGTCGAGTAGCTTGTATAGGGCTCTCATGGCTTTGGAGGCAAAGCAAGAGTCTCTGTCAGAGATCACCTTGTCAGGGAGTCCATACTTTGAAAATAGTCAATGTACCAAAAGCTGCGCAATAGCTTTTGAGTCAGACACTTTTTGAGTAGGCGCTAAAATTATTTCCTTTGTTAAGCCATGGTCCACTATGGCTAAAATAGAATTGAATCCTCCGGAGGGTGGAAGATCTGTGATGAGATCCATCAAGATCTGTGCAAAGGGTTGAGTAGAAGAAGGTGCCGGAACAGGTAAGAAAGGTGCCTTTTCTGGATGTCTGATGATCTTGTGACATTGACAGGTAGGACAACCCTTGACATATTCCTGAATGTAATCCTTCATTCCAGGCCAATAGCAATGCTCCTTGAGTTTACAAAGCATTTTGGCTATTCCAGGATGGTCTGTGGTTTGGTGATCATGAACTTTGTAGAGGAGTTTCCTACAAAGTTCTTTGTTATTGGAAATGAGGATTTTTCTGGAATGGTAAGGAAGGTCTTGATTGGGGGTATTATTGTCTTCAGAATTGATAAGTTCTCAATTTTCATGAATGATATTGACAAGATCTTTGGTAATAATAGTGATTAGGTTTTTTGAGAAGACAACAACATCTCTATTATCTTTGTCAGGGTGATGATGGTCTGGCCATTGTGATAAGGCATTGGCTGGTCCATTTTTCTGACTGGGGATGTGTTTGATCTTGAGCATAGGTTTGAAGTGTTCCATATAGGAGGCCCATTGAGCTTGACATTGATTAAAACTTTGAGGCTCCTTGAATTGTGATAGATTCTCGTGATTGCTCCAGACAATGGATTCATACTTTGCTCCTTCAAGATAATGTCTCCATTCTTGAAGTGCACAAATTATAGCTAACCATTCTTGTTCAGAACAATGATAGTTCCGTTCAGTCTGGTTAAATGCTTGAGAATAAAAAGCAATGGGTTGACGAATGCCATTTTCATTTCTCTGCCATAAGAATGCTCCTGAAGCATAAGCTGACACATTGGTTTCAATTTTGAATGGTTTGTCTGGGTCAGGGGCAATAAGGATGGGTCATTCTTCAAATTTGCTCTTGAGTGAATCAAAGGTGTCTTGATGCTCTTGAGTCTATTCAAACTTGATGTTTGGGGACATCAATTTGTTGAGGGGTGCAGCATGACAAGAGTAATTTCAAATGAACCTTTGATAGAAGTTGCAAAATCCAATGAATTTGCGGATGTCTTGAGTGGTTTTGGGTGTAGGCCAATCCTTGATGCCTTGCAGCTTTGCTACGTCCATCTCAATAGAATTTGGAGTAACAACTGCTCCAAGGTACTCAATGTGTTGTTTCTCAAATTCACACTTTTCTGGTTTGAGGTAGAGATTGTGTTCTTGAAGTATCTTGAGTACTTGATGAGTGAGTGTGCGAAGCTGTTGCTGAGTTGGGGCATGGATAAAGATATTGTTCATATATACAAGAACTCCTCCTTTCTTGATGAGATCTGTGAAGATGTAGTCCATTATGCTTTGGAACATTGCAGGTGAATTGCACATTCCAAAAAACATAACAGTAGGTTTGAAAAGACCATGTGGTGTCTTGAATGCTGCTTTCCAGCGGTCTTCTTTGCAAATTCTAATGTTATTATATCTTGTGCAGATATCCATCTTGGTAAACCATTTTGAACCTTTTACTTTGTCAAGTAAGGTTGGAATAAAGAGGATAGGATATGTGTTCTTGATGGCATAGGAGTTGAGATATTGATAATCCTGGCATGGTCGGAGTTTTCCATCTTTCTTGCCTACAAAGAAGAAAGGGGATGCCATGGGCGATTCAGAAAGTTGAATATATCCTTTAGACAGATTTTTGTTTAAGAATTTATCAAGTTCTTCCATTTCTTTTGGCAATAGAGGGTATGGTTTATGGGATTTGGGCTTGAACTCTGTGTTCAGCTTAATCTTGTGATCCCAAGGGCGTGCAGGTGGAAAATGAGATGCTTTCTCTTCAGAGAAGACATTGAGGAAGTCGTGGAATTTTTGAGGTATGACTTTCTGCGGATCAGATTCCTTCTTTTCTCCATACTGCTTTGCTATGGCTTGCAATGCATTGGCTTTGAAATTGATTTCTTCAAAGTCAAACAGTTCAAGGTTCAGAATTTCAGTAGAATTGTCTTGAATTTCCATAGAACGAATGATTGCTTGAAGTCTAGAATTTTCCTTCATAAGATTTCTCCATGAAAGTGTTCTTGTAGACCAATCAATGTCTGGATTATACTTGGATAACCAGGGCATTTCTAAAATCATGTGCTGTTGTCCAAGGCTGATGATCTTGGGGTGAATAGTCATTTTGTGTCCGTCAATCATGAGATTGAGGGTGCATTCTTCAGATGCTATTCCACAACTGTTGCTAGATCCATTGGCGTTGAGAATCTTGATTGGTTTTTCTAGAGGTTTCTTTGGAAGATTCCACATATTTGAAAGTTCTGGATCAATGAAATTTCCGCCTGCTCCTGAATCAAGGATAGCAAAAATTTCAGTTTCTTGTCCATTAGGGAGGTATACTGTTGAGGGAAGATAAATAATCTTGTTTTTTGTAACAGCTTGAATAGTATTAATTGATTTGGTTCCTAGAGTAAGATTGTTAGAAGATGAAATTGTCTGATACTTATTTCTTTCTGTAGTCTCGAAAGGACTGGTTGTCTTGAAGTTCTTCTTTGTCATCTGATTCTTCTACATTATTGATTTGTTGTTTCTTAAAAGACTTCTTCTTCATCTTGTTGAAATAGTTCTTCTGTTTGATTTTGGGGCAATTTCTGACCATGTGCTTTCCTGCACAATTGAAGCACAACCTGAGTTTTCTGCGTCGTTGCTGCTCCAGGGTAAGGATAACATTAAGTTCTTCATTAACTTGGTGTTCGACGAGTTTGTTGATTTCTTTGGAATCATTGTTGGATGATATCAACAAAGCATTGCTTTCTGTTTCTTCGTCAGATTCTGCGTCTGCTCAGTTAATGTAATTAAGTTCTCTTGTGATGATGTTGCGTTATGAACACTATTTTTGATTCCTTTGACGTCCTCACAGACATGATGGTAGTCGACGCACAATGGGAAGATTGGGAGTTTCTGTTATGAATACTATTTTTGATTCCTTTGACGTCCTCACAGACATGATGGTAGTCGACGCACAATGGGAAGACTGGGAGTTCCACGACGAAGAAGAACTTAACTTGGAGTAAACAGACGAACAATACCGGTAAAGGAGAACAGCTAAATTTAGAGACGTTGGACTCTTTGGAGCACGGACTCCCGCTTTTCTTTTCTTTCCATCCTTCCGTTTCTGTACTATGTTTAGTTACGGACCTCCGCTATTCCCCATCCTATGTTTAGACACGGACTTCCGCTTCCTCTTCTCCTCTTTGACGAACTACCACCCTTTCGATAGCTTGTACAATACACGATAAATAGCAAGCTTGTAAGTAGGTAGTTTCTCAATTCGAATCTTAGCGTTGTTGCTACTAGACAGCGTTCTCTTCTCGCTCCTAGTGTTGAGTTCTTCGAGCCCTAACAAGGCAAGAACCACCAGGTGTTCTCCCTCCATCTCTAGACGTTGTCTAAGGTATTTGACATCGTCTCGGCTGTGACTTCAAGTCAGGAAGACTTGTCGCTCTTGCCGTTCCCCATTGCTGTTTCATCCGACCACAGCAAGGCCCTAGTGAAGAGGACCAGAAGTGTTGGATCCGTTGGGAGATCTAGCTAGCCTCGTAACGTCCAGTATGGGATTAACGTGCACTGCTGGACAAGAGCTCTGGCGAAATCCTAACAGTTTCATGAAGAAAAAGAACTTAACTTGGAGTAAACAGACAAACAACACCAATGTAGGAGAATAGCTAAATTTAGAGACCTTGGACTCTTTGGAGCACGGACTCCCGCTTTTCCTTTCTCTTCTCTTCTTCCATTTTGTACTATGCTTAGCTATGGACCTCCGTTGTTCCCCATCCTATGTTTAGATACAGACTTCCATTTCCCCGCCTTCTGGCAAACTACCACCTCTTAGTAGCTTGTACAATACACAATAAATAGCAAGCTTGTAAGTAGGTAGTTTGGCAATTTGAATCTTAGCGTTGTTGCTACTAGACAGTGTTCTCCTCTTGCTCCTAGTGTTGAAGTTCTTCAAGCCCTAACAAGGCAAGAACTACCTGGTGTTCTCCCTCTCTCTCTCGATGTTGTCTAAGATACTTGACATCATCTCGGCTGTGACTTCAAGTCTGGCAGACTTGTTGTTCTTGCCACTCTTTATCTGCTGTCCTATCCAACCACAGCAAGGTCCTAGTGAAGAGGACCAGAAGCATTGGATCCATTGGGAGATCTAGCTAGCCTCATAATGTCCAGTACAGGATTAACATGCACTGCTGGACAAGAGCTCTGGCGAAATCCTAACATGTTGTCAACATCCATGGGACCATATCCCGTGGGGTTACTAGTCTTTGAACTCGATTGGTAAGGTTTTGTGCTATAGTTCTGGTATGAAGAATTATATTTTGAGCTGTGGCGCGAATGGGATGACTTGTGTTTTGAGCAATGTCTTGGCTGCTCAGCATACAATTGAAAGTGTTCCAATCCTTCAACTCTGCAAGTGGAGTTGTAGAAATTATCAATTGAGAATGTTTGTGGATTCTGGTCAATGACTCCTTTATGATAACGTGGGTCCAATCCTTGGATAAAGAATGCGATCTTTGTGTTATGTTCCCTTGGGGCTATCGTGTACTATAATATCCATCCATTCCTATCAGCACCTCGCTTGTCATGGACCTGTTAACCTTCCGCCACTTCCCTACCTGCGACCGCTCTATTGTTTACTCAGCCACCACGTCATGCTTACTCAGCCACTGTTATAGACTCTCCAGTAGGAATACCCCAGTAGTATATATACACCTAGATACTCTGCTGTATTCCTTACGCTTTACCAACTCGTTAATTCCCCTCTTTACTCTCTCATCACCCTCAAGTCTTCATCACTTGTTGCAACCTGAGTTGATCACTTAGGAAGGTCGTAACACTTTGTCTCTTCATGGGATATACCTGCTGCGGTGCAGAGGTTCTTGAAGGTATTGATGTATTCTTCAATGGGTTGATAATTTTGCTTGAGGTTTGTAAGCCTGTTGATGGTAACAAGGCCTGTGGAGGCTTGTTTGAACAAATTATTGAGGGAATGGAAGAACTGGTCCAATGTCTGCATTGGGTTAAACACATTGTTGGTGGTATAGTCCATGACATAGGACTCTTTCCATTCTGCTGCTGGTCCTGCCATGTTGAGCAAGGCAAACATGATTCTGGCTTTTGCATCTGGAAGGTTTGTAGGTTGGGAGGCGAAATAGATCTGGAGATCTCGCTTCCATCTTGGATAGTCATATGGGTTTCCATAGAAGCTATCAGGCTTTGGGACTTTTGGATCTGCTCCTGGTGCCATTGGAGTTGGGATTGGCTGCTGAGGCTGGAAGGTTTGGTGTTGTAGTCTTGGGCTAGTGCTTGATGATGAGGGGTTTGGCAAATTGCTCTGATTTCTTGTAGGAGGTCTTGAGGGTACTGGTGTGGAGGAGAGTGAGATCTGATTGGCTCTAGGAGATACTGATAGAGGTAGGGGGTGCTGCGGTTGTCTTGTTTCCCAAGCTTCAAGGTCTTTCCAGAGTTTGACTCTTTTTTTGTCTGGAAGATCATAGAATCCGGCTTGTTGTTCTGGACTCCAAGTGTCGAAGTGTTTTTGCTGCCAGGGAGTAAGGATGATTCTTTCTGGGTTCCAGGTGAATGCGGTGGATTCCTGTCTCAAAGTTCATGAGCTAGATTGCTGATCTGACTCTGACTGAGAAGCTTGTCTAGCGAGCTTGGCTGTGGCACTGGAAGAAGCTCTTTTAGGACTTGGCTCCTTGTTAGACTTAGTACGCTGGATTGCGGGTGGTGGTGAGATACCAAAGTCAGCTGGAGTTTTGGAAGGGGTTCAGAGGGAGTGGTCAGTGAGAGGTGTCTCTCATTGTTTGGATTTTCTGGATTGGTGGGAGGGAGGTTTGTTGGATACTGAGGAAGCTGAGGCTTCAACTCAGTATGATTCTTCTTGAGAAGATGTGGTTGTGGCGGTGGGGAATGAATGATGTTAATGTATTAGTTTTTCCGATTTTTGAATTGTTCCAGGTCCTGCTAGATAGGGCAAAGGAGTGTGGATGGGTAAAATGGAATAAACAAGGGTGGTAGTTCTGGTGTTGAATGAGTGTTGGATTTGAGGAAAAGATGGGGTTCCTTTTCTAGTTTCCAGTCTGAAAGGGGATAGACTTCCGGTTTTCTAGTTTTGCTTCTGAAAGTGGACAAAAGGACCTTTTCTAGTTTAGTGTCTGAAAGTGGACAGACCAGGATACAGGCAAACGGTTCAGCGACTCTATGGTGATGACCGGCATTCTCCTCTTTTGGATATAGTGTCCAAGGGGCTAGAAGGTTACTGACAACCTTTACTGACGTCAACCTATAGGAGTTCTGCAGTTTCCTATAGTGGTACTACCCAGTTTAAACTGTTCAGCACGAAGCAATGACAGCTGAGGTTCCTGCCCAGTGTTATGGTAGACTGGCCACCAGAGATATATCGTGCGTGTCTCCTATGCTGCTATGGCCGAAACAATTTTGATCATGAATCCATTGCAGGAGCTAGGAATATCACTAGTTAGAATGTTAGTAACATCAAGGAACCCTCACTAGGAGTGATATAGTACCTAGCTATGAACCTCACTAGAGAGACCAGTCATTAGTACCCTTTACTGGAAAAGTGTATGGTATCAAGGAGTAATACTATTAGCTTTGGACAAACATACCCTTAGCTACAGGTCCATCTAGCAAGCAGAGCCTCGCTAGCATGAGCAAGTGTCTTGCTACAACTATCAATAGCGCCCCAGATCAGTAGATCAACAGATCACTAAGGCAAATGGGCCCTGAGGTCTAGCGATGCAACCCTATCCACCCAAAACGGTTAGCGACGTCAGTCCATTTAGAATAAAACAACTCTTCAAGACCGGTTTGTAATATAGCATCCTAGCTATGGCTCAAACTAAGTGATTAGTCAGCGTGCAGCCATGCTAGCTAGCTCCCTCCAGAATCAAACCGAGACACGTGTTGGAAGGATTGGCTAGTGAGGAGATACCTCACAAGCAATCAGGCTCGTGAGGCACTGCAAAGCTGTCCCGAGTACCAATAACAAGGTGCCAGCTAGCTATCAATTGTTCAATAGCTGCTAGCCACACACTGGAATAAAGATAATAATTAGGTACACATAACGGCCTGACGTCATATGCTACCTGTTATGGACCCAGGGACTCATGTCCTAGTTCCTGAGGGCCAGAACCTTCTCAGAGTCATCTCTGGGCACACCTCCGATTACAGGCTCACGCCTCTCCCCCCTGTCTACAATTGTGATGAGCTTAATGCAGTTCTACAACAAGCTATGCATGTGGCTCCCTACTGCTACATAATCAGAGACGGCAAAGTCCTTAGCACGTATCCAATGTGCTGGATGGCAGTCATTGAGAATGGATGGCGCCTCTATCCGGTCACGGATAATTGTACAACCTGGCGACATCCTTACATGTTCTATGACAAGTAGGAACTTCCTGGAGTTTTTGCTGTGCTCATCAAATCAGGAGAATACGGGCATCACTATCCGTTGTTACGGCCGAAACAATTTCGATCGTGAATCCATTGCAGGAACTAGGCATATCACTAGTTAGAAAGTTAGTAACATCAAGGAACCCTCACTAGGAGTGATCTAGTACCTAGCTGTGAACCTCGCTAGAGAGACCGGTCATTAGTACCCTTTACCGGAAAAGTGTACGGTATCAAGGAATAATACTATTAGCTTTGGACAAACATACCCTTAGCTACAAGTCCACCTAGCGAGAGGAGCCTCACTAGCACACTCAAGTGTCTCACTACGACTATCTATAGCGCCCCAGATCAGTAGATCAACGGATCACTAAGGCGAATGGGCCCTGAGGTCTAGCAACGCAACCCTATCCACCCAAAGCAGTTAGCGACATCAGTCTATTTAGAATAACACAACCCCTCCAAGGCCGGTTCACGAATATAGTAGTCTAGCTACGGCTCAGGCTCAGCAATTAGTCAGCGCACAGCCGCGCTAGTTAGCACCCCAGAATTGAACCAAGACATGTGTTGGAAGGGCCGGCTAGTGAGGAGATACCTCGCGAGCAATTGGGCTCGCGAGGTACTGCAAACCATCCCGAGTACCAATAGCCAGGCGCCAGCTAGTTATCAATTGTTCAATAGCTGCTGGCCACACGTTGGAATAAAGATATTACCTAGGTACGCATAGCGGCCTGACATCATATGCTACTGACCCTAGCTACCAACGGATGTAGCTAGGTACCATAGCTCGCGAGAGCCCTGTACACATGGACACTCATCCGGGATAACTAGATAGGTTTCCGATTGGGCTAGCGAACCCTTAACCCAGGTTATAGGGTAGTTAGCAAAAGTCTGACAGTCCGATAATCCAATGTTTTACTATTTCTTTATTTGTAATCTAGTTAGTCTCGCGATGTATAAATACCTCTCGCTAGCGAGCGTGTTGGACAAGTAATCTTGCCAGCGCGTCTAGTGATAGATCATATATAAGTGATTTATTAAGTGACTTGTCTAGTGTGAATTAAGATTTAGCTTCAGTCAATAGAGACCTCAGATTAAGGAAGTGAGATTAGATTAACGAGAATTCCTATAGATTGGATATAGCGAGTTGATTGACGAACGGTCACTAGCGTTCACATCGCATCTTGTATCAAGAGGGTACAAGTCGGTACGTTCACTAGATTGGGAGGGTAATACCACAGTGCAGTTAGCTACTGGCCTGTTGACTATCCTCGTGAATCCTTTATCTTGGTATTTGTAGTGACGTAGCCATCATTTAGGATTTGAAGTTATATTTCAATTAAACAACCTTGTCCGTTGTCATCTAGCAACCACCCCGTTAGTGAGCCCTCACTCACTAGCTACCAAAACCACTAGTGAGACATCTCGCTAGCTACTACCACCCTCCACCCTTATCTACCTATTTGATTACCTCCCCTTCAAAACTTGTTTGCGAGCACTAGCAGGTAGTAGTGGTGAACTTAGTGACCCATTGTAACTTATAGTGAATTTTGTATTGATTTCACTTCTACTACCTAACTAGCACATTAATGCGTACAATGGACCGTGAATGTTATGGTTCACCTAGAGGGCACCACAAGGATGGCTACTAGGCTAGTCAACACTGAAGGATCACTTCAACGATCACCTTCGGCTGACAACACTAGTTGTCCTGGAGTACTGAACAAAGACTGATATCTTCTGCTGTTGACAAACAGAAGAATGCTAAGTTCACTCAAGGGAATACAACAACAAGTTATATTTGAGGGAGAGAGTAAGAGAGAGGACAAGAGTAAGAGGGAGACAAACAAAAAGGTTGAAGCTGAAGCTTCAACTACAGAATGGTCCATTATTTATACATTTCGAGATACTTCTGCTTTTACTATTTCATCCATTACTGACTAAGATGAAACGCTACTGACGGGATTGGAAGGGATGTCAGAACAAGATGGCGTTCTGGGAATGGAAGCTTGTTGTGAAATGGAAGATGATGGATCTACAGAATCCATACTATTGGAGTTCTCTTGATCCGAAGGTGATGACGATGTGGAGAAGTGGCTGATAGAGAGATTGACAGGGGAGTTGGTCTGGCAGAGGTCATAGGGTTGGCCCATCAAGTACGGGTGGGTGAAGGACATATCTCCGACGATCTGCCTCCATCCATAGTTGTCGGCTCCAGTGAGTGAAGGCCAAGCAATCATAGTCTCATAGAGTCCATGCCGATAGATACGGATGAAGGGTGAATTATCCCATACTTGGCAAAGGTGGTGGTTAAGATACTGGGACTTGTACCAAGGAGGCAGAGGGGTTCCGTGTGGAGAGGTAGATTGGCCCGGTACTTCTTCGTAGTCCGGAATGTCAAGGAGTTCGAGGCGCTACTTGTATAACCAATGCAGGGGGTTTGTCGTCAAGACCATAACAGTGAAGTTGCCAAGGGAAGTTTTTGATTCTAATGTTATGGTTCAGCAGGCTCCTAGACCTAAGTTAGGAGGCGCCTAGCTAATTAAGGATCAAAATCCTTAACCAGCCTGCTAATAGGTGAATTGGCAAAGTAGCAATACCAAAGTATAGTTAGCAACTGATAGTGTTGAATTGTTGCAGCTATGAGTTCTTAACTTCAAAGGATTAGAAGTTAAGATCAACCAATCTTGGATTAGATGGGTAACAGTTAAGTTACAACAGAAGAGAATCAAAAATTTGAAGTTTTTGATCCTGTAGTCTACGCCTATTTATGCAAGTCCAGAGGCTGTCTGTGTAATACCGTATATACAAGTCATAAGTGTCTGTCCAAGTCATCAATTGAGGAAGAGAAACTACTAGTATACTACAGAGCATCCAATGAGTCAGTCTGTATCTAGATTGTAGTCCATGATCTACTATAATGTTCTATCTACTCTGAGTCATTGTTACCTGAGATAGTAGAATGTTTGGACAAGGTGGGGAAGCCTGTGGAGGACTCCTGAGGTGTAGGCGCTGCGGATGAGGACAAGGAGGTTGAGGAGGACAAGGATGAGAATGAGAGATTGTAGGGAACAATCTCCGAGGACATCTCCTGGTAATAGGAGGCAATAGCATGGAGTGGTACATCTTCTGAGGAGTCAGAAGAAGCATTGGACAAGTCATTGAACAGCCAAGGCTGCAATGGGTAGTGGTGCCTGTATTATCCTGACTCAATGAGCGCAGCAAGAACTTGAGGAAGTTCTTGCTTGTCATAGAACATGTATGGATGTTGCCAGGTTGTACAATTATCCATGACTGGATAGGGGCGCCATCCATTCTCAATGGCTGCCATCCAGCACATTGGATACGTGCTAAAGACTTTGCCGTCTCCAATTATGTGGCGGTAAGGAGCCGCATGCATAGCTCGTTGTAGAACTGCATTAAGCTCATTGCAATTGTAGACAGGAGGGAGAGGCGTGAGCCTGTAATCGGAGGTGTGCCCAGAGATGACTCTGAGAAGGTTCTGTCCCTCAGGAACTAAGACGTGAGTCCCTGGGTCCATAACAGATGGTCCAAACCCCAATTCAGCTTGCTGCCGCTGAAGGCTGCTGCAGGAAAAAAAGGCTGCTGACCCCTTGCAGCCTTCAGCTGCAAGGCGGTTGCTGCCTCTGTTCCCTCGAAGGCTCTCCCCATGAGCAATCACTTGCTTAGGGCGGTTTGCCATTTTTCACTTGCTGCTATGGCCCACAACAATTGCCTTAGGCAAACCAAAAGCCAAAAGCCAACCACCTAGAGATGCCAACATCCGCCAACAAAAAACAAATAAATTGGCCTAATGTAATATTAACTTCTTTACATACTGCTACATCTGCTTTACTTTTTGAATATGTGTGATTCTGGAGTCTGAGAGGGCTTTGAGAAAGACAGACAATGCACTATACATTATTGAGCTGGAAAAGTGGGTTAAGGTGCTGTTTTACTTATGAGGCCATGGAGGGATCCCAGGATTTGCCCATGGTAGAGAGATCACCTGGATTCATATAAGGAGATATGGTGGGTTTCCTCTCTATGACATGGTTCTACAAATTTTCATCAGCCAGGACTATGTCATGGTTCATAAAGTGAAATAGCAAAGACATGAAAACAATGATGGGGAAAGGGTTGGAAAAATGTTTTTGCAATTCATTTTATATATGGAAATCAATCTTCTTATCATTTGGCTTGAAAAGCTCAGCTCACTCTGGACAGTCACATTGATTTGTCATCTTACACATGCTAACACATGTACTTATGTCACAGCAGCAAACCCAGGCCACAAAAAATGCAAGGATGACTCAATTATGTTGTAGAAACAGCTGTGATCACCCAAAATCAGAATCTAATTGGCCCCTTGCCCCTACACGAACTCAGCACAATCCCACATTATCTTTATACCTCCAGAATCGAGTGTGTCGCAGTATCGACTCTGCAGAGAATGAAACGACCAGATGCTTCATCACAACATTTCAGACACATATCTCCTTCAATGTTTGACGCCAGGGGTATTTGATGGTAGCCCTCCCACGAGTTGAAGACAAAGATGTGGAAATAATATTCACGGCAATAGCACTTGCTCCCCAGGCAAACCATGAGCGAGGGCTCCAGGCTCCTCCGTGTCCATGTAACAATTTGGCTACTAGGGTGAGGAAAGCTTTTTGCGGTTGGAATGCCAGATTTGTGCGCGATTTGAACCACACTGACACTATTCTCACTTGACGTGTTGATGAAACAAGAGTGGTCGTTGCTATAGACGCGGGATACCTTCAGAATTCTTGTTGAATGTAATGATAGTTGGAAAAGCGGTTCAGGAGTTGATTGCGCACCAACATTTTCTATTCGGGTCATGTCAAAAATCTTGATATCTGTGCCTGTTATGATAGCTAGTCGATGACTGGGTATTGGTAAAGCCTGAAGAACATCGTTGAGATACATATCAACATACTATAAAAAACACTTACAATCGTATGTGTCGCGCAGCCCCAGATGAATGACTTAGGTTCTTGGCCCGAATACTGGAAAATATGGATTTTTGCAACCAGATTGTCAGTTAAACACCACTCAGAAACGTAGTCTCTGCCGAGGTGGAGACCCCCCCTGCTGCAGAAGCCGGGGCTCTGGAGAGTAATCACTGAATGTGCAGTCCAGAAGGCATCAGGGCCATGGCCATGCAGATCGAGTTGATAAATGCACAAGCGAGTTGAACCTGACGACAATTGTTAGTCTTGTTAGTCATGCAGAGTGCTTGTGATTCCGTGACCTACTCAAGCCGTCAGCTGTGAGAGTATTGTGTAATGCCATTCGAAGAGATAGGTGTGGCCATGAGGAATCGATCCAGATCGCAGAACCACCAAGTGGATCCATCATTGTGTCATCGCTGTCGTATTCTCTCGTATCAAAAAGAACATGGCGGGCCTGTTCGGGAGTGTCCAAATCCAAAGCATAGACATATCCCTTGACATTGTCAATTAACCATCTGCCACCAGGGAGAAGGTGAAAGCGGCCCAAAGATTCGGGATTGATGTTGAGTACCCTAGTGCGAAACGTGGTTGGATCCAGATAGCGCAATCTGTCTCGAACCCAAAGTCGTTTTATGACAATTTGTTCCAATTCATTGACAGTATAAGCCTCTTTGGCATCCTCGAGTGCCGGTGCTCCCGGGATTGATACAAGTTCGGAAATCCATGAATCCCAAAAAGCATGCGTTCTTGTGATCGCATAGAGGTGCCTGCAGGTCTTTCCAAGCGGGAGTGATTAATACGCGTAAGCAAGTCGAGGAAAAAATTTGATACATACGAATTTCACTGCCAACAAACTACGCCAGTCCATGTAGTAAAGCATCTCAGACAGAATCTCGTTTGGGAGAGACAATAACGTCTTTGATAAGGTCAGATATCTTCTCCATAACTGGGTGGCGACATTCAGAGGCCTTAGATAGAGAAGCCACCGGAGGAAAGTCGAGCTGAGTGTTCTGATCATTAGAGAAATTCCTGAAATTTGGGGATATGTAGGAAAGTTAGGGTCCGTGGGGGAGGAGAGAACGCTCAGCAACATAACCACGACAACTGTGTCCACGTGGCTACAATACATAATGTCACACATGGTCACATTCGCTAACACTTGCTGACACCCGTTTGCACAAATATACATGTGCACGTTACATTCAGTGATTACACGCCGCGGCATGGAGTGCAGGCCGAAATAGGTGAATATCATGAATATACAAGGGATCCGCCCTATAATGTATGGAATATAATGCAGATCCATCTAATGGTACAGCCATGCAAACAACAACGATTATCAACTAGGTGGCACCACAACCCCCTCCCGAAAAAGTGCCAGTAAATCATTCCCAGGAACGGATATCTGAAGTATAGTGGCTCAGGAGCGAATGAATCTGAGGATAGAATCGCAATTTACCCATGCAGTGAGAAACTTGATAACGGTGTCAACCCGATCAAGCTTCTTGTTACGGACGACGACGTAAAAGCATTCGCGAGGCTGAAGTACGCCAATGTCAGGATTTTGCAGTACACCATACACCCACTCGTCGCCGTCACTCAAGATGAACTTGAGGGTCCGGCATCTATCAGCCCCATATTCTTCGCTATGAGACACGTTGTTATTTGAGTGATATTAATTCAACAAAAACGAACTCACATCGCCGCACATTCACTGATGATCTGTGCCAAGTGTTTCTTGAATTCGCCTCCCCAAAATTTGTCACTATTCTTCTTATTTTCATTGGGTAGCTGGAGTTTCTTTGCTTCGAGCAAGACAACCTCATACGAGAGGTGTAAGACATTAGGTCCTTCTCCCTCGGTGTCACGGATGCACATCTCATGTAATTTGTCCACCAGCTCCCCGTACTTTGGTGATTCAGTGGAAAAATCTACAATGCACCACAAATGTCAGTTGGTGAGATCCAATTCAAATATAGTGACCTATGTACATCCACCATCCCGCGCTGCTTGGTTCTGTCTGCCAAGACCTGCTTGGAATAATTAGAGGTCAGTGTGGCAATAAACCCATCTGCCCGACTGGTCATTGAATACCGATGCTCCTCATTTGATGCATGAGCCACCACCTCTGCTGGCGATTCTTTTTCAGAAAGATTGAATAGAGTCAGCTCCGGATAAAACCTTGAGCACAACAAAGGATTTGCATATTGGGACAGGAGATTGTAGGCAGCAACCTTTATGACTGCAACTTGCTCCGACTGTGTAGTAATAAGTATAAATAGACAATGAGGGTTGGCAAATCCTCACTGATGGGTGAACAAATACAATGAAGCGTTCCATTAATTTCTTGAACATAGTGTATTGTTCAGCTATTGGTAGCTGAGGTGGCGTATCAAAGAATTTGCGTGGGTCCGACTCAAGACAAGAAAGCAGAAATGCCGTCGGACAAGAATTGAGGATCAAAGCTGCCGGCACTTCAAATATCTTGTCAGTAGTTTTTACAGAGAAGGGACGATGCTATATTACAGAAAGGGGAAGGAGATGAGTGACTTGATATTGCATAGAGCTTGATTACGCACATGAATGCGGAGCTTAGAGGCTGTGTTTGTCTGCACAAGCTCAGCAAATCTGAGTGCGTCTTTATTCTTGGCATTTACATAGCGTTTTATCGCGTCCTGACATTCTTCGCAGTCCTCCGCGCCAAGACCAGACTGGGATAGTTTTGCTATAAGAGTCGCGACCAGCGTGTTGAAGGTGGCTTCTTTCTCTTTCTGTTGCTCCTTGGATACTGGTTGCCCTAGGACTGACCAATATATGTTAACCTGTTCAACGAGTGTCTTTTCTCCTGAAGAACGATAACGAGCTATGTGCTCTGCCCATCCGAGGGGGGACAGTTACAGGTACCTGTTTCGTTGTTGGCATTGGTCACGGTGGGGACTTGCAGTGGCCAGTTTTTCTTTGTGGCGGGCATATTTGGACACTTAGGCTGGGGATGTTGATCGGTGGAATGGAATATTACTACCACCTAAGTATTTTTTCTTCCTTTTTATGCGCTCACAGGTGGAAGAAGCTCTACACGCTGATCAGAGGTCCTTGCCTATAGCAGTCTTAGTAACCAGGGTTCCGTGCATGTTTCTGCACACTGCAGTGCTTCGGCTCGATCACAAGGCGTGAATTGGATACCCGCCACAATTTCTCTGGGGAGAAATCATTTGGTCATTCATTTTACAACAAGCGGTACACCTGGGGAAAAGTCTGAATGGGTCTAAAGTCATGTTAGTACACTAGTAAACAAGAGTTACCCGATAATGGAGGTTAGTTCAAAGCCGCCCTATCACCCTTCTTTGTACTTGGTTTCGCCCTGAGAATAGTGCAATCTAGTTTGTAAGAATCAACAAATAAGGCTACAGGCTTGGAAGATATCCTTGTGCTGTATGGAATATTGTAAGCGGTCGGGTATGTGAAAAACAATTATTCACGCGAAGTTTGCGTTGTGATCCGCCACAACGGAGGGAAGTATTGCTTGTGTTCTCTTTCCCCTTATGTTTCAAGTGTCGACCCCTCCCCCTGCTCGAGTAAGCGAGTGTTAAACCTGAAAATGATTGTTAGTTTTGTTAGTCACGCAGAGTACTTGTGATTTCATGACCTACCCAAGTTGTCAGCTGTGAGAGTGTTGTGTAATGCCATTCGAAGAGATAGGTGTGGCTGTGAGGAATCGTTCCGGATCGCAGAACCACTAAGTGAGCTCACCACTGTGTCATCGCTGTCGTATTCTCTCGTATCAAAAAGAACATGGCGGGCCTGTTCGGGAGTGTCCAAATCCAAAGCATAGACACATATCCCTTGACATTGTCAATTAACCATCTGCCACCAGGGAGAAGGTGAAAGCGGCCCAAAGATTCGGGATCGATGTTGAGTACCCTAGTGCGAAACGTGGTTGGGTCCAGATAGCGCAATCTGTCTCGAACCCAGAGTCGTTTTATGACGTTTTACTCCAATTCATCGACAGTATGAGCCTCTTTGGCATCCTCAAGTGCCGGTGCTCCTGGCATTAATACGAGTCCAGGAATCCTTGAATCCCAAATCAAGGTAAACGAAGACATGTAGGGTGATTAATGGATAGTCGGTAGCTGTTGGACTGCCGATATCCGGGTCTGTGAGGCAAAAGGGTGACGCGGACGGGTCACCCATCATCCGTTCGCCTAGTTGCCTCACCATTTATTCGCTCAAGAGTGATGGTGTGCGGGAATTTATTTTTTTTGAGTGTTTCTTAATGTTGTGCGACGCTGTCGCGAAGTTGACGGCGCGTCGACAATGTCGGAGCGAGTGGTAGGAGAAAGCGAGTGACGACCGTGACGAGCATAAAGAATCTCTACCTCACTCATTTCGTCGCTAGATGCGTTACACAAAAACAACAACGAGGAGCAAAACATCTAACCGGACTATCTCCTTACAATCACTTTATGAGGGTCAAATATTGCACGAGGGCTTGATCAAATGATGCGTGTTCGCAGCACGTCTCCTTCGAGTCCTTCGAGTACTCCTGCGGAAATGAGACTTCCTGACGCCTCTGATCCTAAGCGATTCCAAACCAGATGGAAGTTGATGATGTTCTCATTCATAATCTTCTTTCATTCGCTCTATAGCTCCCTGGCAATTTGTCTGTATGTGGGTTGGCATTTCATTCATGAGGCCATGGAGGGACCCCGGGATTTGTTCATGACAGATAGATCACTCAGCGCATCTAACAGGACCGGATGTTAGTCCCCTATATGACACTACCCTACGAAGTCCTGTCGACCAGGATCAAGTCGTGGTTACATTTTGAAACGGGTTTCATGTAGCAAACACGAGATCTGGTCGAGAAACTATTTCTACAATTCATTTTTTACATATCTGGGAATCAAATTTGTCTTATCATTTCCAAATTGTCCTACGCATATACAGCGCTAATCCCTTGTTGTAAACACGTTATGTCGAAGAAAGGGATTGGTTCCTCATAATTTGAGTGAACATCTGCGCAGCAGCCTCTCCAACCCCAAGTGTGCCCCACTGTCAGAGTAAAATATACGTCCAATCAGATCTCCTATATCCAAGTAACACAAAAAGAGTGGTATCTCACCTTATAGGCAGGAACCTCATGTCCAGCACCGAAGAAGCGTATGTAGGAGAATGTACCGGCGTTCTTGAAAATACCGGCAGATTGCCCACGAACAGTAAAGTTTGCGAAACTTTGAGTCTGATATGTGGCGCTGAATTTCGTCTGGAGGGCATCGACCATAGCCTCGACACCGTTAAAGTTCAAGATGTAATCCTGCAATCGCACTTTTTAGTTTCTGTGGTTGTAGAATGTAGGACAGGGGAATTACGGCATCGCCATCATAGACAATTGTCCTGACCTGTATGTCGTATTATGATTAGCGAGAGCCATCCGGTGATAGTATTGGCAGACTTACTCCAGCGTTGATGACGGTTTCTAAATTTGGCCGAGAGTTGCGCATCCAATCACCTTGACAGGCGTCAAAACATTGTGTGGAACAGAAGAATTACGCGACTGACCAGTGGCTGCGAAGTGATTATACACAGTATTGCTCGATTCTGTCCATGTCACCTCGCCTCCAATGGTGGAGGCAACAGAGTTTAGGTAGCTGCTGATGGCTGGTGGATAAGGATCAGGGTTCTGCGTCGGGACGTAGTAGACCTGAGAAAAAGAGGTAACTTGTCAAAGTGGTAACAGGCTTAACAACACTACTACTCACATCCCAATTTCCAGCAAGAGGACTCAATATGTTATTATTGCAGTAGCTCTGAGCCGAAGAGCAGACGGAGTTAGATCCCCCGTTGTAGCAGCTTGTGATCTAACAGGAGTGGGGACCGATCCAGATGTCAGTCATGCATCCACAAGAAGCACTGGATCCGACAAACCTGAGCCTTGCAACCCGAAGAGGAGCTCCAAGCGGTGTTGGCACGACTGAGGACGGAGCTCGACACGAGAGTGTGATATGGGTTGTTGGCTGCATATGTGAGATATCCGGGATATTGATTAAGAGGATCCTGGTTATCGTTATGTCAGAGGCGGACAGGTGATGTGCGTGGTTGACCTACGGTCAAGCCGTCGCCAACACCGAGAACCTTGAGGTTCAGCTTGATACCAGAAACAGAACCCTGGTCAATAGCGGTATTCTGAGCCAGGAAATGACTAAAATTTGAACGTTGTTACGGATAATTCCTGCTCGACAGAACTTTGATTACTCACGCTGCGAAGGTTGGTCCATAGTGACCACCGTAGCTGTGATGCATGAGCCACCCAAAATCAGCATGGGGTATGCCATTGGGACTTACGACTCTGTCCAGATCGCCAGGTTGTTTGGTTGATATTTGGCAAAGCGAGAGTCAGAGAAGAATATCTGCATGAAACTCCAGACGTCGGCTGCTGCATCCTGAGATGTCCCAACAGTCGTGTCTCCGTGCGAGAAACCGACTCCAACAGGTTGGTCAATGAATAACAAGTTCGCTTCGTTGTTCCAGGAGAAAGGATTAAGGGTGACGGATTTACTATCGTTTGTGATGCGACAGGGACCGAGTTCCTGAAGTAGACCGATCATGCTAGAGCTTCCAGGCTGATAATATATGAGTACTCGAACAAAGTGGTAGCAGAACTTTGACTCACCCCCCCATTAAACCAGAGAGCGAGAGGAGCAGTGTCTGGGTTGCTACGTGACTCGAAGAACCAGAACCTGGATGAGTAGTTAATTGGAGAATATCAAGGAGACAGAATGAGTTTCACGTACCACAGACTCTTGGTTGCAGTCAAATCACCGTAACCAGAAGCCTGGTTAACGCCGGGCGTAGTTTCTTCCAAACATCGGACACCAGCATCAAATTGAAGAGGAATACGTACCACAAACACCACTATTTGACTTGAAGCGGAGTTTTCCAGGGGTTGTTGCCGCAGTGCTGAGGCTCACTGGCCTTATCGTTTCTGCAGAAGTGTCAACCCCTCCAATGACCCCATTCACAACTGGAATCTGTCCGGCATAGACAGAGACTGGGATTAATGATAAGAAGGCGAGCCAAAGAGACCTCATGCTTTAAGTGGGTAGCGTGCACAAGTCAATGAGCCATTTTATATATTACCTCAAAAATACATGGGGCGGAGTAATATCCGTTGACATGGCCATTATGGCCATTACGCTGGGAAACTGGTCAGGTGTATCGACCACGCTTGTTGGAGTGGCCCAATGGCGTTTCTGAGGTCGGACTTATCGTCCGTCGAAGCCAAGTCCACGCGGGAGTTCATGTTTGCTTGCTATTGCCGGGGTTTTGGGGCACATCGTGGACATTAAGATAGGGAGGAAACAAGGTGAGGGTGACTAACCTCCCACAGATGCATTGCATATCGGGATCAATACGTGAAATGAGCCACGTGAATGTTATTATTTTGCCCAAAGCCTGTTGATCATGGTTGTCGAAAGAACCGCATCGCGTGGGTTAGTGGGGCTCAAATAGGTCGGAATGGTGAGATCCAGAAATAAGTCGGTTATTATAGAACTGATGTCGTATGGTTGGGCGATAAGATAGATATCACAACATCAGATGACGAGATGGAAGTCTTCGCTCATATGGTTGTGCGCATGATGCAACTCGCTGTTGACTCACCTGGAGCTTGGCTTAACCTTCGACTGCTAGCCGCCAGCGGAATAAGGCCCCGCGAGTTGCGTAACCAATGTGACAAGCTGATCGTCATACAAAAGCGGCATTGATGATTAGTCGGAAAAAAAAATCGGCATCAAGTATCGCACTCAGTTGTGGGTGGGAAAACAAAGACATGTCATAAAATGGGGTCGGGTTATGGGTCGGGTTCGGCTTTGATAGTGATTTTGGGAGTTTTCGTGCATTCTGATTGGTTCGTATATCGAGTGAATGATGTATGTAGGCACAAGTTGGGTAAGAGGATCACTGAGAGAGGCCTGAGTGAACTGAGCTCTGTGGTAATAGTAAGTAACGGCTTGAAGTACAGAGTGTTATGGTTATTGTAGTCACACACCTCCCAAACTGCGCAACCCATCCGGCTCGTTGTTGGGCCAGGGCCAGGAAGTACTCGTAGAGGATGGCTGCTTGCGGCATGTATAGCAAGGCGCTATAATTATAGAATGGAAAGCACTGCGGGCTCAAACAACCCAACCGATTATTACGGGGAGGAATGTAGTTGAGTGACCCAGCGTTCTTCACGGTCATATGCTTATACACACCTCCCGAAAAATGGAATCGTAGCGGTTTGAGGGAAATTATGCGCTGTCGTGCAGATATTAGCCCTCTAACCTGGGCGTAGATCATAGTTATGTATCGGTGTGCCAGTCTCGAGGTCTCCAGGATTGCATGTATAATTGTGTCCATGTGTCGTGATAAGGCACCTAGCCGTATTGGTTTGTACAATGACAATTTGAAAATTCCCCTACCACTCTATGATGTGCGTGAGTACACAATATTGAAGGATGATGTAAAATTTTGTGCTAGTAATGATGCCTACTTGTATTCCCAGACTACCCCTAGGATTTCCGGACTCGTGTTCTGACAAATACAACATGAGCTTCTGACAAAATAACGTGTACGATACACATCCACCAATAATCAACATGCTACCACAATCCGTAAGTCGATCTTGATTTTACTTGATAATCGCAAACAGGAAGGCAAGAATACTTCTAGAATGTGACAGGCATTCACTGGAGCCTGTGCCCCATGACCTCCCATCACCAATCTTGCGAAAAGATTGGAAAAGGATTTGCCTTTGAAACATTGTTTTGATTAAGGTGATGTCCGTTTGGAGCTCTTTCAACTTACTCTTATAATCTCCGAGCCTTCGAGAAATAATATTCTGATGAATGGTGATGGCCATGAATGTACAATGCCCAGTGAGCCCGTGAGCCTGAGTCTCTGCCGTTCTGGTCAAAACAAAGAACGAGAATGGTTCCAGATCCGCGGGGGACCGGATCTCAGTCTGAACGGCCGCTATGCTGCTACTAGGGCACCAGGCAGCCATTACTTCTTCGCCTTCTTTTTGTTTGATGTATGATCAAGGAAAGAAAGCCTACGACACCATGTCTTGTAGATGCATAGATGTTGCTACAAGGTCTACAGAAAAACCTTGATACCTCTTATACCTCGAAGGAGGGAGTAAAGATATGTATGACAAGGGTTTTGATTTCTCGGTCCCGTTTCCGGTTTTTTAGAAGTTATGTCAAGCGCAAGAACTTGTGTCTAGTGATCATAAACGTGCTGAAGCGACCCCAGGCCCATTCGGATGTCAACACAAATGTGTCGCTTTGCACGTTTGTTGACAAATGAGCAGCAAAGCAAATGTTCCGAAAAATAGTGGGGTGGGCATCTAGCTCATGTCCCATGATCAGGCTCGAGGTAGGCAGTAAAGAAGCATGCATGGTCAGGATCATCGTGACATCGCTTTGAGTGAGGCCGAGTGCACAGATTGTTCCGACGCAATCAAACGCTACATCAAGGCTGAGAATAATAGCGCCCTCGAGTTTGTTCAGTTGGCCAATCAACACAGAACCGACAGACTCCGTATCAAAGTGAGTAATTATCACAGAGTCCCACCCCCTTTCCCCTGCTATGCTCAACCTTCGCCAAACCTTCGAATACAGTTTTGTGCCTTCTCTTCTATCAAGCCTAATGACAAAATAATGGAACCAGAAGCACTGACTTTCCAGTCTGACGGAGTTGATGTTTTGCTTTCCGGTTTAGAGTCCGACCCGCGCAACATTTCAGCGCTCCACTTGCGCTACCGGCAACAAGCCACTATCATCTATTCCAACAATTAATGAATCAATTTGTTTTATTTTTCCATCAATCAGTAAGGATTTCATCGACCTTTCTTATTTATTAGTACCGGCAATGATTCCACTGAATTTGCGGCAGTCCGAAAAGACTGCTGTAATCAAGGTCGCCGCCTACAACATGTTGTTTCAATACGCCAATCCTTTGTTGTGTTCGAGATTCTTCCCTGAAATGACCTTGTTCGACCCCTCTCAGAATGAGTCACCAGCGGAAGTGACGGCTCATGTCGAAGGCAAGACGCACCGCTTTCTGATGACCGGTAGGGTGGATGGGTTTATTGCAACACTTATGGCTACTCCTCAAACTGGCCCAATGTACAAGGTGATCGTCACTGACCAGCAGAAACGACACTCGATGGTGAACGCGTGTAAGCACCATTACCTAGATACACTCTCACTGTGTCACTTATTAATGATTATAGTCCCCTCCGACCGAACGCCGAAATACTGGGAGCTGAAGGAGAAACTTGATGAAATTTGTCAAAAACCGATAGTCATAGAGACCAGCAAGATGGATCTCTCATACGAGATTGTATTGGTCGAGGCCAAAAAAATTCAGATGCCTAGTGGAAACAACAAGAACCCTAGCGGGCAGTCTTGGGGACCTCAGTTCAAAGACCACCTTGTACAAGTTATCAGTGAGTGCGCAGCAATGTAGCTTGATTTCGAATGATACAACACCGCACCATCAATAACATATTCCATAGCCAGGAGTATGGGCCCGATCAGTGCCCGGATCATGAAGTTCATCTTGAGTGATGGTGATCAGTGGATATACGGGCTACTCAAGAACCCTTACATGGACGAAATTGTGCCTCGTCAATGCTATTACGTTTGCGTTCAGAATGAAGGTCTAAAAGAGATCGACACTGTTATCAGGTTCCTTGCTGCATGGGTGAATGACGGTTCAATTTTCTCAGTTCCACTCTCATCTAACACATCTCATAAAACCAGATCACCGTCTCCGGAAATGACTATGTTCGTGCAGGGGTCTGGTTTGTGATGATTGTTGACGTGATTATGACTTTCTGTACGATTGGGCGCGTTTGTATCATAATCTGTACATTATCTCTGGGTTCTACCCGTCGTACGTTCATATTTTCGGGAGTGATTCGGGCGACCGTGACCAGTACGGTACGTAAAAGCTGAGTTCGGACTTGGTTGATGGTCACGTGGCCAATTTTCGTTTGCTTGTTATACTCTTTCTTCCATCCCCGAGGTGGCTCGAACAGCCATGATTCTCAGCTCCGGTTTCCTCCAATGGATTATCTGCTCGCTCATCCCGCTTTGGAAGTTCCTCATTCAATCGCGGGTAACACATATAACGCTACAGAAGACGCTGATGTCTCTTCCAAACGAGGTTCTCTGCAAGGTGCTTCACTCCATGGATTGGCATAGTTTGTTGGCAATGAGATTTGTACGTGCTGGTAATTTATCTAACGTGTAAGTTGATCAGGCCTTGTTCGGAAAGACCTGTAGACGCCTCTATGCAATCACAAGAACACGCTCGTTTTGGTATTCAAAGATTTCTGAACTCTTGTCGATGCCAGGAGCACCAGTGCTCGAAGATGCCAGAGAGGCCTATACCATCAGGGAACTCGAACGAATTGTTATACAAAGAATTCGCGTTCGAGATAGGCTGTGCCATCCGGACTCGTCCACATTTCGTTCTCGGGAACTCAACGTCAATCCCATGACCCGGGGTTGCTTTCACCTTCTTCCCGGTGGCAGATGGTTCATCAACAATTTTTACGGATTTGTTCAAATGTTGGACTTGGACGCACCTGAACAGACCTGGCATGATCTCTTCGATACTAGGCAATATGATGAGTATCGTAACGTGGTTGATCCCCTTGACGACTCTACAATTTGGATAGATTCGTCACAACCGCAACTGTCCGTTCGAATCGCACTGCACAACACTTTCACATCTCATCGCTTGGGCAAGTCGCAGGATCACGAGGACAATATACCCGCTCACAGTAATTCTCAGAGTCAACTCGCCTATGTGTTTATCAACTCGATCTACGCGGCCATGGTCCCAGTGCCTCTTGGACCGCAAAACTGGTGGCTACTCTGCAGAGCCCAGCACCTTGTTGGAGACAAACGCATCAATTCCGCCTCGGAGACGATTATGTATCCGAGCTGGGATACTATAAGAATTCGGTTCAAAAGTTCCATATTTTCCGCTACACTAGCCAAGAACCCAGCTTATACATATGGGAATACCCGGAGCAAGCGATTGTAGGCACGTTTCACGACACGTCAGTATCCAGCTCAGTAATTTTCCTCAGGCCATACCCATACCCAATAATCGACTAGCGGTCCTTACCGAATCGTACCTCAGGATTTATAACATTACACGGATTGAAAATGTTGACACGCGACCAACTCCCGAGCCGCTTTGCCAACTTCTGCTGCTTCCAAGACAAATCTTCGAACTATCTCGTGTCTATTTTGACAACCAGTTCTCGTTCATCAACACAAACAATCAGGACTGTATCAGCGTGATTCAGATAGCGCACGAGTCCGGCATTCCGATTGTGAAGACTTTTCCTCACCCTCGTCCCATTGGTCAATTCAGTATCACATGCAAGATGTTGGAGCCTTCCCTCATGATTAGTTTGGGGGGTAAATGTCGTGAGAGTCGAGAATATTTTAACATCTTTGCCTTCAACTCGTGGGAGAGCAACACTCAAGTATCCTTAGCGGAAATACCAATTATCCCGGATCGTAGAATGCTGCAGATAGAATGCATTGATGAAGGATCTGGCCGTGCTATTATGACCAGGCAACAGCAGATGTATTTCATTCTGGAGGTATAGTAGTAGACATCAGCCTAGCATACTTGTTTCAACATTCAGCATCTATCATTCTGGGTGTACCCCCTTTTCCGGCATCCCTTCCTGCTCCAATTTTTGCCCCTTGTTGTCTTACTGAGGGAACTGACTACACAAGGAGGGTACATTCAAATGATTGGCATATTCAAGTTTGATGAGTTTAAGATCGTGATTGTTCCCTTGTCAACTCTCGAGAATATAACGACCGGATGCTTCGTCACCGCATTTCATCCTTATATTTCCCTTGGGTTTTAGTATCTGCTTCAACGACACTTGATGAAGGCCCTTCCGTGAGTTGAAGGCAACAAAGTGTAAATCATATTCCCTCCCGAGACAAACCATGAGAGACGAACCCAGGATCCCCCACATACTAGCTTGGCGGGCTGAATGAGGGAAACTCTCTACGGTTGGAGTACTACCTTTGTGCCATTCGAACTACACTGATACTGTCCTCACTTGCAGTGTTGATAAGGTAGAACCGGTCATTACTATAGACACAAGATGTGTTCACAATACGCGTTGGATGTAATGGGAGTTGGAAGAGTGGCTCGGGGATTGGTTGTGCGCCAACTCCTTCCAACAAACCCATGTCGTAGATCTTAATATGTGTTCCAGCTGTAATGACTAGCCAATCGCCAGGTAAAAACGTAGCCTGAAGAATATTACTGAGGTATGTCCCAATGCAATGTGTGAGCGCACTTACAACTGCCCCTCTTGTACAGTCTCATATGAATATTTTGGGCTCTTTGTCTGTATAGCGGTAGATATGAAATTTAAAATTGACATTCCCGTACACAGCCTGCTCGGAGATGCAGTTTCTCCCAAGGCGGAAGTCTCCTCTGTAACAAGGACCGGGACTCTGCAGAATAATCACAAACTTCACAGTCCAAGAGGCATCAGGACCATGGCCATTCAGATCAAGTTGATAGATACATATGCAACTTGAATCTGATGAGAATTATAAGCTTCAGGAATGGTATTTACGCCTCTGTGACGTACTCCGACTCCGAGAACGGGTCAAGCATATGTTGTAGACCGCCACCTTGACAGATAGATGAATCTACCCAGAACGCAGAAGAACCTAGTGGATCCTCGTTTTGGTCATCTTTGTCGTATTTTTGTGTGTCAAAAAGCTCATGACAGGTCTGCTCCAGACTGTCTAGATCCAAAGCGTAGACATAGCCAAGTATGTTGTCAATCAACCATCTGCCGCCAGGAAGAAGAAGGAGCTTACCCTCTGTTTTGGGATCAAGGTTCGGCACCCAAGAGCGGAAGGTGGTTGGGTCTAGGTGACTTAATCTGTCTCAAACACAGAGTCTTCTCGGCCGTGGTCAATGGGCGAGCACTACGACAACTTGTATGGGGTGATCAGCTTCTTGAAGGACAACCCACTTGCATTCGCTTTTCCGCCTGATGACTCCGATGGGGAGTGGGCCCTTCTAATTCGCAACCAAGCTATGCGGCGGCGGCAACACCAACAGCAAAACCAAATAATGGATGTGCATTAATGGACGCTATATGACAACTAACGGTTAGTTTTCTCAAACTCTCTATTCTTCTGTGTTGGACATTATTGGGGATTAGCAAAACCTAATTCTGCCCCCACCCCATTCCTGGACCCTCTTCACCTTCTTGCTTTATTTCCTGTTCGTCATTGGCTGCCTTGTTTTTGCGGTCAATGCCACTTCTACTCTTCATCTTCGGTACCTACTTCTAGTCTGTATCATGTTCCGCCTCGTATCACTCTGCTCAACTCTGCTCCACTCTAGTTTGTCATCTCTCTCTCGCGTTTTGGACTTAGTTTCAGTGTTGGCTCTTGGGACTGCTAGTGTGCGCCTGTTTGTACTTAGCTAGTCTATAGTGCAATAAACTTGGATTTTTTTTTTAAAAAAAAAAAAAAAAAAAAAACACAGAGTCTTCTGATGACAATCCGCTCCAACTCCTCAACAGTATATGCCTCTATGGTATCTTCAAGCACTGGTGCTCCTCGCATCAACAAGAGTTTGGATACCCTCGAGACCCATAAAGAACGTGTTCTTGTTACCGTGTAAAGGTGGCCACAAGTTTTCCCATAGTATTCAGCACATCTGTGCCAGCTCAAGTAAATAATAGGTACACACAAATTTCACTGCTAATAATGTATGCCAATCCATACAGCGAAGTTGGATATGTAGGCCTCCCAGACTGCAAAGGCAGCGGTCACAGCACAGAACCCGAGCCCCTTAGACGAGATACAGATCTTGTTTTTGCCCTGGGGAAAATTATTTCCAGCCCGCATTTATATCCCAACGACATCCAGTTCCTCTGTTCTTCTGGTATTCTGACCAAGGACTTGGATTACTCAGGCAACATCAGAGACAGTGCATTTTGGATCCTCGGAAGACCACATGGAAAGGCTTGGGTTTCTTGAATGCATTGGTGTTGTCTCATATGGTCCGGAATCCATAACCATTGTATTTCTCACTCTTGATTTCATAGGAGGGAATACTAGGACATATGTATATAGCCAAAGAGTTCATATTTTTATTTTCTCTTCGAACCAGATGGAGACTTCTTGAGATTTGAAACCAAGGTTGTGGCACTGGTTGAGAATCATCTAGATATCTTTGTAGTACTGTCCTAGGATGCTGTTAAAGGAACATGCTGTTACCATTGAGCAAGAGGGGCTGCTGTGGATCAAAGAGTAGGTATCAGAATTTGGTGGTAATGGTACAGCTATTGTTCCATCTCTGTGGCTCATATGTCACCTTATTGAGTCTGCAGAGAATTGAAAGACCAAATACTTCATCATTTCATCCAAGCTATCAGAAGGGTCAGTAGAGGATGCATTGGAGGATAGTCAAGCTGAGCACCATGGGTGTTTGAATGACTATGCCAGAACTTATGTGACCTTCCTCTTGCTAACATCACTTGTGAGTTGTTCTATGGGTTGATGTGTTAAAATAAGATGCTGGTGATAACCTGTTGAAGGTTCTAGGTGACCAGGGACAAAGGTGTAGTATTGGAGTGCAACACAACAAAGTGTTATGGTTCACCTAGAGGGCACCACGAGGATGGCCACTAGGCTAGTCAACACTGAAGGATTACTTCAACAATCACCTTCGGCTGACAATACTGGTTGTCCTGGAGTACTGAACAGAGACTGATATCTTCTGCAGTTGACAAACAGAAGAATGCTAAGTTCACTTGCTAGAATACAACAACAGAGTTATATTCAATAGAGAGAGTGTTACAACCTTCCTAAGTAATTAACTCAGGTTGCAACAAGTGATGAAGACTTGAGGGCAATGAGAGAGTAGAGAAGGGGAATCAACAAGTTGATAAAGCATAAGGAATACAGCAGACTATCTAGGTGTATATATACTACTGGGGTATTCCTACTGGAGAGTCGATAATGGTGGCTGAGTAAGTATGACATGGTAGCTGAGTAAACAGTGGAGTAATCGCAGGAAGAGAAATAGTGGAAGGATGACAGGTCTATGACAAGCAGGGCAATGATAGGAATGGATGGATATTATAGTACATGATAGCCCCAAGGGAATATAACAGAGAGATAGAGGACAAGAGTAAGAGGGAGACAAACGAAAAGGTTGAAGCTGAAGCTTCAACTACAGAATAGTCCATTATTTATACAATTTGAGATACTTCTGTCTTTACTATTTTGTCCATTGCTAACTAAGATGAAACATTACTGACAGGATTGGAAGGGACGTCGGAACAAAATGGCATTCCGGGAATGGAAGCTCATTGTGAAATGGAAGACAACAGATCTATGAAATCCATACTATTGGAGTTCTCTTGATCCAAAGGCAATGACAATGTGGAGAAGTGGCTGATACTAAGATTGACAGGGGAGTTGGTCCAGCAGAGGTCGTAGGGTCGGCCCATCAGGTACGGGTGGGTGAAGGACGTATCTCCAATGATCTGCCTCCATCCATAGTTGTTGGCTCCAGTGAGTGCGGGCCGAGCAATCGTAGTCTTGTAGAGTCCATGCCAATAGATATGGATGAACGGTGAATTATCCCATACCTGGCAAAGGTGGTGGTTGAGGTACTGGGACTCATACTGAGGGGGCGGAGGGGTTCCATGTGGAGAGGTAGATCGGCCTGGTACTTCTAATCCCATCAGTAGTGTTTCATCTTAGTTAGCAATGGATGAAATAGTAAAAACAGAAGTATCTCAAATTGTATAAATAATGGACTATCCTGTAGTTGAAGCTTCAGCTTCAACCTTTTTGTTTGTCTCCCTCTTACTCTTGTCCTCTATCTCTCTCTATCAAATATAACTCTGTTGTTGTATTCCAGTGAGTGAACTTAGTGTTCTTCTGTTTGTCAACTGCAGAAGATATCAGTCTCTGTTCAGTACTCCAGGACAACCAGTGTTGTCAGCCGAAGGTGATCATTGAAGTGATCCTTCAGTGTTGACTAGCCTAACAGCCATCCTTGTGGTGCTCTCTAGGTGAACCATAACATTAGGTTGAAGCTCTTATTGGAAACCTCTGCATCCAGTAATACTCCCCACCCCACTTTTGCATCAAGCCTTGTTGCTGTTTCAGAAGCTAGTTGGATTGATACACCTCATCACTACCTTTTTGATTCTCTCAAAGGCTCACGCTATATGTTATGGTCTTGACAACAAACCCCCTGCATTGGTTATACAAGTGGCGCCTTGAACTCCTCGACATTCCAGACTACAAAGAAGTACCGGGCCGATCTACCTCTCCACACGGAACCCCTCCGCCTCCTCAGTACGAGTCCCAGTACCTCAACCACCACCTTCACCAAGTATGGGATAATTCGCCCTTCATCCATATCTATTGGCATGGACTCTACGAGACTACGATTGCTCGGCCCACACTTGCCAGAGCCGACAACTACGGATGAAGGCAGATCGTCAGAGATACATTCTTCACCCACCCGTACCTGATGGGCCGACCCTACGACCTCCACCAAACCGACTCCCCTGTCAATCTCTCTATCAGCCACTTCTCCACATTGTCATCGCCTTCGGATCAAGAGAACTCCAATAGTATGGATTCTGTAGATCTGTCGTCTTCCATTTCACAACAAGCTTCCATTCCCAGAACACCATCTCGTTCCAACGTCCCTTCCGATCCTGTCAGTAGCGTTTCATCTTGGTGAGCAATGGACAAAATAGTAAAAGCAGAAGTATCTTGAAATGTATAAATAATGGACTATTCTGTAGTTGAAGCTTCAGCTTCAACCTCTTGTTTACCTCCCTCCTTTCTACACTTGTCATATCTCTCTCTCTTGAATACAACCTTATTGTTGCATTCCCTCAAGTGAACTTAGCGTTCTCCTGTCTGTCAACAGCAGGAGATATTAGCCTCTGTTCAGCACTCCAGGACAACCAAGTGTTGTCAGCTGAAGGTGATCATTGAAGTGATCCTTCAGTATTGACTAGCCTAGCAGCCATCCTCACGGTGCCCTCTAGGTGAACCATAACACTATATCACTGTTCTCAAGAGAACTGCTAGTGGTCAAACTAAATCCCAGCATGGTATTTGACAACTTGGTTACCAGATTTTCAGTATAAACCCCAGAGTGGTATCTGACAATCAGGAAACTCTACACCCCAGATTACAAAAGTAAAGCCCAGAGTGGTATTCTCAATCCAACCTCAAGAAGTAAATCCCAAGTGGTATTCTTTCAAGTCTATGTTTAGCAAAGGAATGTCATGCCTAGTCACTGTCCGCCCACCGCCAAAACGTCTCGCTATCAAGAACACTTCAGCCAGGAAGCGCTTGAAAAACCTCATATCTATTCTTACTCACCTCCTAATTCACCATTTCCAAAGACACCCTTGCACAACTTCAAGAATCTGCCAGGCAACAAGTAGTTTCCCAACAACAACCACCCCCTCACCCTCTCAGATCCACACTCCCTTCCCACAGAACCAACCACCACAATCCTCAGACCACCCACCCCTATTCCACAGAACCCAAAGCCCATACTAGGTTACCCCAGTCACAGGAACCATCATTACCTCACATCCCCACACCAGTTCAGAGATCTGCATCTTAGACATCAGCCACAGATCTCCCTGCAATCTCTGCAGATCTCCAATCATCTCAGTCTACAAGATTGCATTGACACTCTACCAGAGGAACATCTCAACAGTCTAGTCATCCACCTCCAGCACAGGAATACAGAGATCAACCACCTCACTTTTCCGACTCAAGCAAACTGGATCAGTTCACATACAATCCCTCAACCTCACAGTTCTTCTCTGACCAGTCAGAACAAACCTTTTTGGGATCATTCCACACCTCACCTAGACAGTCCATGATACAGCTGCAACAGTACCCAGCTAGCACCCCAACTCTGCCACCAGTGTTACCTACTTGCTCAGCTACTCAAACACCCGTTTCATCACCCACTCAGTCTCAGCACACCCCTGCACCAACACCAACCATGGGATCTATAGCAACTGACCCAAAACTTCCACCCCCACCTACCTTTAATGGACACCCAGATGCCTATCACACCTGGAAGGAACACATTCTCCTCTACATCGCCAACACCAAGTCTCTCAGCACGAATGTGCAGAAGATCACTGCCGCACTCCTCCATATGGGAAGACAGGCCAATGAATGGAGAAGAGCTTATATTGAGTCCCATAAAGACGCCAATGGAAATTTTGACACACAGCAGACATGGTCCGATTTCATCAAGGAACTTGACTGCTCATTTGTATCCACCCAGAGGCATCTTATTGCCATTGACCAGCTCAGAACAATTTGCCAGAATGGTCGACCTGTGGATGAATACATCAATCAATTTAAGAACCTTGCCACTGACACAAACATCACAGCCAATGACATGAAGATCATCTTCTTCCAGCTTGGGTTGGACCCATATTTTGCACAAAGAGTTATCTCCCAAAACCCAGGCTCCAATATCACGGCTTGGTACAATGCTGTGCAAAATGCAGAAGCAATGGCTCTTTTGGAACAAGGCTACTACTCTAACAGAGCTAGAGCAAATCCCCAACCTGTCTATCAGAAGAAGAAACATCACCCTTTTTCACACAAAGGCCACTATTTCCCAACTTACATGCCAAGTGCAAGCTCTCACACTACCAAAGATCCCTATGCAATAGACATTAACACACTCCAGCAGACCCTCAACAACATCAGGTTTGACTCACCAAACACCAGATTGGACCCCTCGCAACTGGACTCCTATACATATGACAAAACCAATGAAGAGACCTCAGATGATGAGGAAGATCCAAACTCTCCACTCTACACCGCCAATGAAGTTAAATCAGCACTCCAGGAGCATCTCAATGCCCTACTCCCTCCATGCCTCCAGCAAGCCTACAAGAAATGGCTCTGCTTTAACTGCTTCAGGCCAGGACACACAGCCAAGATGTGCAAGGAATGTTATGGTTCACCTAGAGGGCACCACGGGGATGGCCGCTAGGCTAGTCAACACTGAAGGATCACTTCAATGATCACCTTCGGCTGACAACACTGGGTTGTCCTGGAGTACTGAACAGAGACTAATATCTCCTGCTGTTGACAGACAGGAGAACGCTAAGTTCACTCGAGGGAATGCAACAATAGAGTTGTATTCAAGAGAGAGAGAGATAGGACAAGCGTAGAGAGGAGGGAGGTAAACAAGAGGTTGAAGCTGAAGCTTCAACTACAGAACAGTCCTTTATTTATACATTTTGAGATACTTCTGCTTTTACTATTTCGTCCATTGCTCACTAAGATGAAACACTACTGACGGGATTGGAGGGGATGTCGGAACGAGATGGCGTTCCGGGAATGGAAGGTCGCTGTGAAATGGAAGACGACGGATCTACGGAATCCGTACTATCGGAGTTCTCTTGATCCGAAGGCGATGACGTTGGGGAGAAGTGGCTGGTAGAGAGATCGGCAGGGGAGTCGGTCCAGCGAAGGTCGTAGGGTCGGCCCATCAGGTACGGGTGGGTGAAGGACGTATCTCCGACGATCTGCCTCCATCCGTAGTTGTCGGCTCCGGTGAGTGCGGGCCAAGCGATTGTGGTCTCGTAGAGTCCATGCCGATAGATATGGATAAAGGGGGAGTTATCCCATACTTGGCGGAGGTGGTGGTTGAGGTACTGGGACTCGTACCGAGGGGGCGGAGGGGTTCCATGTGGAGAGGTAGATCAGCCCGGTACTTCTTCGTAGTCCGGAATGTCGAGGAGTTCGAGGCGCCACTTGTATAACCAATGCAGGGGGTTCGTTGTCGAGACCATAACAAGGAACCCAAGACACCCAGGAAACCCTCTTTTCCTCGCCAGGCCAGTGCCTGAAATGAGAAAGGAAAGAACCAAAGATTCACCAGTCAAGCCCAACAAATCAACCACATTGTCAACAGGCTCACAGAAGATAAAGTCAAAGGTCTATTTGACCTTGCAGATGAATCTCCAAATGAGGAGATTATAAAGGATTTTGCCTAAAGAGGCTAGCATCTGCATCTGGACCTCAGAATCTGCCTGAATTGGACAATGTACTATATATGGACAAGGATAAGAACATTTTTCACTCTCGCTCTTGCTCCTCTTCCCAAGAATCAGTTAACCAAATGTCTCTTAACCAACAGAACAATATTATTTTCTTGCAAACCACTGTCCACCTACCCAATTCAAAAACTGCAGAACATCTTGCTCTACTTGATTCTGGAGCTGCAGGAATCTATATCAATCACTCTCTCATAACCCAATGGAATCTCTCCATTACACCCCTGAATCATCTAATCACAATCATTAATGCCAACGGATCAACTAATGATCAAGGGAAGGCCACACATGCCGCAACCCTTAACATAACCGTTGATGGAAAGCACATGCTCCTCAAACCAAAAATAATTGGTTTAGGAGGACCCCGGATTATTTTAGGAATGCCCTGGTTAGCCCACTTCAATCCGGATGTTGATTGGCAAAAACGCACAATAAAATGGAGAAACCCCATCCAAGACAACAGCAGGATCCACTCCCTTGTCTACTCCATGACGGAACAACCCACCTCTGTTGAGCAAGTCTCCAGAGTACTTGAACTCAAACCCACCTTGTTTGAAGAAATCAACTTCAAGGCTAACACATCACAAGCTGTCACTCAAGAATATGGAGAAAAGAAAGAAAACAACCCTCGCAAGGTTGTTCCTCCAAAATTCCACCAGTTCCTTGATATATTCAACAAACAACAAGCAACACAATTTCCACCCAGCCAACCCTGAGACCACAAGATAGAACTTATGCCCAATGCCAAGATCCACTCATTCAAACCTTACAAACTGTCCGCCCAAGAAGACATAGAACTTGACAAGTTCATCAAAGAAAACCTTGCCAAAGGCTATATCTGTTATGGACCCAGGAACTCACGTCCTAGTTCCTGAGGGCCAGAACCTTCTCAGAGTCATCTCTGGGCACACCTCTGATTACAGGCTCATGCCTCTCCCCCCTGTCTACAATTGCAATGAGCTTAATGCAGTTCTACAATGAGCTATGCATGCGGCTCCCTACTGCCACATAATCAGAGACGGCAAAGTCCTTAGCACGTATCCAATGTGCTGGATGGCAGCCATTGAGAATGGATGGCGCCCCTATCCGGTCACGGATAATTGTACAACCTGGCGACATCCTTACATGTTCTATGACGAGCAGGAACTTCCTGGAGTTCTTGCTGCGCTCATCGAGTCAGGAGAATACAAGCATCACTATCCGTTGCAGCCTTGGCTGTTTGACGATGTGTCTGATGCTTCTTCTGACTCTTCAGAAGATGTACCACTCTGTGCTATTGCCTCCTATTACCAGGAGATGTCCTCGGAGATTGTCCCATACAATCTCTTGTCCTCACCCTCATCCTCCTCGGCTTCCTCATCCTCCTCTGCAGTGCCTACACCTCAGGAGTCCTCCATGGGCTTCCCCACCTTGTCTGAATGTTCTACTGTCTCAGAGAATGACAACTTGGAGTAAATAGAACGTTATAGTAGATCATGGACTACGATCTAGATACAGACTGACTCATTGGACGCTCTGTAGTGTACTAGTAGTTTCTCTCTCTTTCAATTGATGACTCAGACAGACATTTATGACTCATAGATACAGTAGTACACAACGACCTTGGACTTGCATAAATAGGCGTAGACTACAGGATCAAAAACTCCAAGTTTTTGATTCTCTTCTGTTGTAACTTAACTGTTATCCGTCTAATCCAATATTGGTTGACTTTAACTTCTAATCCTCTGAAGTTAAGGACCCATAGCTGCAACGCTTCAACACTATTGGTTGCTGGCTATACTTTGGTATCGTCACTTTGCCAATTCACCTATTAGCAGGCTGGTTAAGGATTTCAATCCTTAATTAGCTAGGTGCCTCCTAACTTAGGTCTAGGAGCCTGCTGAACCATAACAATATCCGACCATCAAAATCCCCGATGGCCACCCCCTTCTTCTTTGTTGGAAAGAAGGATGGAAAACTACACCCATGCCAAGACTATCATCATCTCAACAAGTACACCATCAAGAATGCATATCCCATTCCCATTATCAACTCCCTATTGGACAAGATCAAAGGCTCTAATTGGTTCACTAAATTAGATGTCTGCACCAGATACAATAACATCCAAATCAAGAAAGGAGATGAACGGAAAGCTGCCTTCAAGACCCCTAAAGGACTATTTGAACCCACAGTCATGTTCTTTGGAATGTGCAACTCCCCCGCCACCTTTCAGGCAATGATGGATCACATATTCCGAGATCTCATCAATCAAGAGAAAGTCATTGTCTACATGGACAACATCCTCATCCATGCAGCCACTAAAGAACAACTTGACAAGATCACCAAAGAAGTCCTGAAGATCCTCAAAGAGAATGATCTCTGTTTGAAGGCCGAGAAATGTGAATTCGAGAAGCAACACCTCAAATACCTTGGTGCTATTATTACCCCAACCTCAATTGAGATGGACCACACCAAACTTGATGGAATCAGAAATTGGCCCATTCCAACCACAACTTGTGATGTTCAGAAGTTTATTGGCTTTTGCAACTTCTACCGCCACTTCATCAAGAACTATGCCAAGCACACAGCCCCCCTTAATGCCTTAATGTCTAAAAATGTCAAGTTCTACTGGGAAGCCAAGCATCAGCACGCCTTTGAAGACCTCAAGCATCACTTTATGGAAAAACCTATCCTCGCTATCCCCACCCCAGACTGACCTTTTGAAATTGAAACCGATGCATCCCTATTTGCCTCAGGAGCAGTCCTCTCCCAAAGAGACAAAGATGGTGTCAAACACCCAATTGCATTTTATTCAAAACCATTCTCTAAAACCAAACGCAACTATCATTGCTCCAAACAAGAATGGCTAGCAATTATCCATGCTCTCAAGGAATGGAGACACCACCTTGAAGGAGCCAGGCACAAATTCATTGTATGGTCTGACCACAAGAACCTCTCAAGATTTAGGGAACCCCAAACCCTAAACCATTGTCAAGCAAGATAGACCGCTTACATGGAATGTTTCAAGCCAAATCTCAAGATCAAACACATCCCTGGAAAGAAGAATGGCCCCGCTGATACATTATCCCAACAACCGGATCATCATCCTGATGAAAAAGACAATCAAAACATAACTGTCTTTGATGAATCCCTAATAGTCAATTCAGTGGAGCAGATCTCCATTCTCAATCAGCAAGATCTTGATGATGTCAAGAACAATAGGGAAATGATTGATCCAAAATTAGACGACACCCCAGACAATTCTATTCCCCACAGCACCAGAAGAATACTCATTCCCAACATTACTCCCCTGAAACATCACCTCCTGCAACAAATACATGACACTCCAACTGCCGGCCACCCTGGAATTGCTGAAACACTCCGCAGACTCCAGCAGTTTGTCTATTGGCCAGGAATCAAAGATTACATACGGCACTACATCACTGGATGCCCAAAATGTCAACAGTTCAAGATTAACTGTCGCCCCACTAAACTGCCCCTGCAACCTATCCCTGGACCTAAATCAACGCGACTCTTTGCCCAGATCTCAATGGACCTCATTACTGACCTCTCCCTGTCCAACAACTTCAATTCTATTTTGTCCATAGTGGACCATGGACTTACAAAGGGGATAATTCTATTGCCTTGCTCAAAGACCACCACAGCCAAAGACATAGCCTCAATTCTGATGAACAAGCTGTTCTCAAAATACGGAATTCCCAATAAGGTCATCTCAGACAGAGACCCTTGTTTTGCCACCAAATCTATGCAAGAACTATACAAGCTCCTTGACATTGAGCCAGCATTTTCCACTGCATACCACCCTCAAACAGATGGCACAACAGAACGATTCAACCAGGAGATTGAAGCCTATCTCACCATCTATTGTTCATCCAACCCTCACAAATGGAGCCAGAACCTTCCATTGGTCGAATTCACCCACAACAACCAAGTACACTCTGGAAGAAAAGAAACCCTGTTCAAACTTCTCTACGGACACACTTCCAAGACATTCCCATTGACCATTGACACTACCAATGCCCCAGCAGTTGAAAATAGGATGAAACAATTAACTGAAACAAGAACGAAGGCTCTGGAAGCCCATAACCATGCATGAGCAATCATGATGACTCGCACAGCCCACAGATCCTTACCCCAGATCAACAAAGGGGATAAGGTTTGGTTAGAGAACCGGAACCTACCAATCAACTACCCGTCCAAGAAAATGGCCCAAAAACAAGAAGGACCCTTCATTGTTATCAAGAAAATTTCTCCTGTGGTCTACCAACTCCAACTTCTGAGGACATGGAAGATCCATGACAAATTCCATGCATCCCTCCTCACCCCAGCAACCGAGAACACCATTTATGGACCACACCACACTACCCCTCCACCAGTCCTAATTTGCCAAGAAGAGGAATATGAAGTCAAATCAATTATCTGACATTGGAAACGCCGCAACAGCCTTAAATTCCTAATCAAGTGGAAAGGCTATCCGACTTCTGAGAACACATGGGAGCCTGCCACTAACTTAGGGAACGCAAAGAAGACCCTCGACGCATATAAATGTTGCCATCGCCTCTAGACACATGCATGTCTTCCGTCCCCACATCTCCCTCACATTCTATCTCACCCTCTACCTCTGTCACAGTTACCAACAATGCCCAAAGTCCACAAAACCCATCAAACCAGACAACCCTAAGCCCCAACACCTCACCCTCAGGCAACAGTCCTAGCCCTGCCACCACAGCATCCTCCCAGATTAATACCCTCCAATCCAGCGAGCCCTTATCTCCCCCTCCTAGTTTGGAAGCCGAACGCAACCATATCCTTCTCCAACTTCTTGAAAGGATCCAACAATATTCACCCAAACAGAACCCTGCTCTATGAGGGAATAGCAAAATACTTGCCATACTCCACTTGTACAGGGTATCGCTTGCTAGCAGCATTACTAGCCACCAACTTCTCCTCTGCCTGGACCACGACGTTGGCAGATTTATCAACGACTTTATTCCTGATAACCTCCCCGGAGAAGTACTTGCAGAAATATCCAAACTCCACCAAATCTGGAATTCACAGAGAGCTCAAGGTCCTATGGACACTCACTCATCACGCTGAGGTCACCCTCTACAGAATCATATGTTTTCCCAAAACCCACCTTGAGGACATTCCAGACCTTCACAGCATGGTCAACCAAATCCGACCATACATCCTGTTCCTAGATTCATTCAGAATGATGGTGGCATACCTCCCCATTGCCAAAGCCAATGCCCTCCACTGTCAACCTGATTGAGTTCCTTGTTACAAATCATGACATGAAAACATTTCCGAGGTTCAATTACACTGGTGGCAGGATTCTGGAGTATCCCAAAAATCCACTCATCACCATCACTCAAAATGAACTTCAAAACCCGGCACTTATCAAGTCCATACTCATTGCTATGGGACTTTTTTTAACAATGCAACACTTAATCAACCATACTCAACTCACATTGATGCGCACTCGCTAATGATTTGTCCCATGCGTTTTCTGAACTGAGATCCCCAAGGCTTCTTCCCATCTACTTTGGACAACTGGAGTTTCTTCACCTCGACCAATACGATCTCATAAGAAAGATGGTCATTCGCTTTGGGTTGGTTTGGTAGTTTGGTCTTGCACAATTTCTGTAGTTTTCCCACTAGTTCCTGATACTTCGGTGATTCATTAGGTGAATCTACAAATGTTGGTTAGTGAGAGAGATTGAATAGGGTTCGAGGCACTTACACATATCCTCCATTTGATTCCATCGAAGTGGATTTACTTCAACCTGTCTGTGTTTCAGCCCAGTCGGGTGATTGGTTAATGTTGCAATAAATCCATCTGCCCTACCGGTCATCAGATACTGATACTTCCTGTCTGATACGTGAGCCATGACCTCTGCTGGTGATTCCGACTTTGAGAGGTTGAACAGTGTTAGTTCAGGATAGAATTTTGAGCACAGCTTGGGGTTTGCATATTGGAAAAGTATATTATATGCAGCAACCTTTAAGACCGCAACCCGCTCTGACTATGGTTGGTTTGAGCAGTGAGTACCAACAGAAGATAAGGAGATTAATGATAGATACTTACTGATTGGTGAAAACACGAAGTAAAGTGTCTCATCAATTGTCCGAAAATAGAATATTGGTCGTCCGTCAGCAATAGAAGTGGCCCATTGAATATCTTGCGTGAATCAGATTCCATGCGGGAAAGCAAAGAATCAGCAGCACAAAGTTCAGTGACCAATGCCTCTGTCTCCAATATCTTGTCTTTGGTGTTGATTTTCGAGAAGGGACAATACTAGGTAATATGAGAAAGGATGAGAATCCTAATGTATGGGAGAAATGGTGACTCACTTTGATAAGGAGCTCAGAGGTTGACTCTGCTTGTATAAGTTCAAGAAACCCAAGAACTTCACGATTCTCGATCTTGATGTAGCGCCCAACAGCCCTCAAACAATGTCTACCGTCCCTTGGGCCTATATCACCTAACCGAAGCAACCCCATAGAAATGCTCCTGTAGAGATTCTTGAACGCGGCGCTTTTCTTCTTCGATTCTATAGTTTCCTCAATCCCCTCCTCCTCTTCAGCAGCCTCTACCTTTCTGGGACCCGACAAATGGTAATCTTTCCAAAACTGCTCAAGCTGTTCAACAAGACTGGGTTCTTGGAAGCGATAATGAGTATGTGGAATTTCTTGTCTCAGAAAAAATATGCGAATACCTGGTGTGGTGGTAGTGGAGGTTTGTAGCGACGGGACTTGTTTCTTGGCGGACATATCTGGGGGGTTGAGCTAGAGGCTGTGATTTTCACGTCCATTTATATGCTAACAGCTAAGTGCGCCACAAAACTGTAGGTTTTTATCGCACCTTCAACACACAGAATTCCAGGAAAATTGATCCATTGCCATCTTCGAATTTGATCATGGGACGCGAAGATAACCGCCACAGAAATAGCCTTGTTGCCCGCTCATCAGCAAATAAGGAAGATAACCACAACAGAGAAGAAGCGCAAATGCGCTTAAGGTTGTCTTGGCACGTCGCAATTACTTGACATAAGTTTGAGAATACAAAAGCAACAATGGAGCTTGAATATTGAACACTGCTTGTCATACATGTTTCTCCTGCATTTACATGATCAAGCTGGCTGTGTGGACCTTCCAGAGGCTCGGGGCACCATAACCTCACCGTCGAACCTGCCCGAGCATCGCATGTTATGACATTTCTTTGAGGTATGCATCTTGAAATGCTCCTACGGCATTTGTCCCTAGCAAAATGTAAGTTACTGCGCTTCTAGGCAGTCAATTTTCTACATTAATTTACCATTTATCGGACTGACAACTTGTGGTGATCGGGGCCGGAAACAAGAAAATCTTTTGTTTCTCCGTCTTTGGGAACTGTCCGGTGCTAGCATGTTGCCAGTGTTGTGCATTCAGACTGGGTTATCCTCCTAAAAATACCCTATGGATATGGTGTAGTTTCAGTGACTGCTTCTATCAGGGCGATAATAACTCAAAAAGGCGTTTGTGGGTTTGAGTATCGCCACAAGGAATGTCCCATATAGGCCCCCCGCCACAATGAGTTGCGAAGTTTATGGCATTATACTATTCATCGGGTCTTTGAGTGCCCAACGAACGTAAGAGACAAGATCCTGAGATGATATTGTCATCGAAACAATGTGTTCTGATGAGTATCTGTAAGTCGCCACGGACGGCGACTTCACTAAAGTCAGAAACACGGAGGAAACAGTGGGCACGGGACGTATATTCGAGGGGGAAGGGGAACTGTCCACCGTTTGCTGCCCCTCGGCTAGATAACGGACTACAAAATATCGTATCTAAGTTACTCGACGACTGTCATTCAGATGTCAATACCTGTCGTGCTAAGCCCGCGGCTTACAGTATCATTCATATGATCATGCTCCAATTGACCCGCCACATTCTCTTGTTTATTGGCGAGCAAGCAAAAGAAGGGACAGTAATACAGCTTAGTTTACTTCGTGACTTGTCAGCCGGTGGCGACGATTGCCAGACAAAAATGTGGCGTGAAAATGCAAGGGTACTCTCACCCTTTTGTTTGGAGCGTAACCGATGAAAACCCTGCGACTGTTTGGGCAACGGCAAAGTCCGTATAACCCTGATTTATATCAACCAGAATTCCAGCAGTTCCTTCGAATACCCATGGTTCTCAGTTTGACTTTCCTCCGTTGGATTTTTTGCTTACTCCTCCGAAGTTCGAAGGTCTCCGCCCAGTTGTGGAGACGATGCTTGACCCCACCAAGGACATTGCTGTCTCTTCCGAATGAGGTCTTATGTGAGGTGCTACGCAACGTGGATTGGCGCGGTTTGCTAGCAGCCAGATTTGTACGTGATAGCCATTTTCCCACATATTGCTAGGCGTGTTAATGGCTTGTTTGGAAGACCTGTAGACGCCTCTACGCAGTGACAAGAATGCGTTCTATATGGGATTCAAGGATTTCCGAACTCTTGTCAGTGCCAGGAGCACCGGCGCTCGAAGATGCCAGGGAGTTTTACACTGCTCAGGAATTGGAACAAATCGTGATCAAGCGGCTCTGGGTTCGAGACAGGTTGCACCATCCAGATCCATCCACGTTTCGCTTCCGGGTGCTCAACGTTAATCCCGAAACCCGGGGTCAATTCCACCTGCTCCCCGGTGGCAGGTGGTTGATCGACAATCTCAAAGGTTTTGTTTACGCGTTGGATTTGGACGCCCCGGAACAGACCCGTCATGTTCTTTTTGATCTGAGGAAATACAATGAGTATAATGATTTGGTTGATCCCCTTGATGACTCTACAATATGGATAGATCCATCGCAGCCGCAACTGTCCGTTAGGATCGCACTGCACAATACTATCACATCGGATCGCTTGGGTAAGTTTTTGAGACTCAGTTACATTGTCGCGGCTCACAATAGTTGTCAGAATCAACTCGCTTATGTATCTATCAACTTGATTTGCAAGGCCACGGTCCCAGCGCATCTTGGTCTGCGAAGTCAATGGTTACCTTCCAGGTCCCAGGTCCCTGTGAAAGATACGGATCTTACCTACGCCTTGGGGAAGACTATATTTTTGAGCTATGCTCATATCCCGATCAAGTTGACAAATTCCATATTCTTCGGTACACTAGCCAAGAACCCAGGTTATTCACATTGGAATACTCAGATAATATGAACGTAGGTCCACGCCCGATCCTCTTGTATACATCTCAACAACATTCTTCAGGTCATACCCATACCCAACAATCGATTAGTCATTATCACCGAAATACATCTCAAGATTTTTGACATGGCGCAACTAGAAAGCACTGGTACACAACCGACCCCTGAACCGCTCTTCGAACTCCCACTGCATTCATCACAAATCTTGGAAATATCCCGTGTTTATAGTAACGACCAGTTTTCTTTCATCAACACAGCAAGTGAGGACGGCATCAGCGTGGTTCAAATAGCGCATGAATCCGGCATTCCAAGCACGGAGAGCATCCCTTACCCCACCGGAGAACTGATCACATGGAGGAACCTGGAGCCCTCGCTCATGGTTTGCCTTAGGGGCGAATACTACGGGAGTGAATTCTATTTCCAGATCATTGGTTTCAAATCATGGGAAGGCTATCATGAAGTTCCCTTAGCGCAAATACCAAATATCCAAGGCCACGAGTGTCTGCGGCTGGGATGGAGCGATGAGGTATCTGGCCGGTTTATTCTCTGCAGAACCAACGATTCGAAGTATTCAATTCTAGAGGCGTAGCAATAGGATTCATCAGCCTAATACACTGATTATCTCATCCGATAATCAAAAATTGCAATCCGCGTCCAATCAATTTTTGGCATTCGGAAGTGAGTTGTGATACATCTAGCTACAAAATGAGCGAAAGGTAGATTCTTGTGCTCACGACTGCCGCGGGCGCAATATCGCTCACTTCCTACCTCTCGTTTCTTCCTTGGAGAAGACCACGTTTCCGAGCTGTGTTTATATCAAATGAAGTTTCTGGTACTCTCACTTGAGATACGCAACTGTAAGTGCATCCACAGTCCGTCAACATCACTCTCATATCCTTTAGGATATACCGATTCCCCACAGTTGGCTAGCCGTCGTCACCGAAACGCATATCGGGATTTTTGACATGGCGCAAGTAGAGTGTTAGTCCGCAACCCACTCCCGGGTCACTCTTCAAAGTTCCACTGCATTCAGCACATCTGTCTCGTGTTTTTAGCAACGACCGATTTTCTCTCATCAATACAGCAGATGAAAATTCCGGATGTATAGGCTTCCCAGACCGCAAAGGCAGCGGTCACAGCGCAGAACCCGCCCCTATACGAGATACAGATCTTGTTTCTGCCCTGGGGAAAATTATTTCCGGCCCGCGTTTATACCCCAACGACATCCAGTTCCTCCGATTCTTCCGGTATTCTGACCAAGGACTCGGATTACTCAAATAGGAGCTCCAAGATGATGCAGGTGTAAGTGTATTCGTGGTGTACACCAGTATCGATCCATACCATTTCTAACTATCGACTAGCCATCATGAGTAAAACATATATCAAACCTTATGACATAGCACAATGAGAGGGCGTTGACGTGCAACCTGCTCTCGAACCGCTTCTCCAACTCCCATTGCACCAAACAGCGTTATGCAGGATATCTCGTGTCTATAACAATAACCGATTTTCCTTCATCAACATAACAAGTAGGGATGGGATTAGTGTGGTTCAAATCGCACACGAATCTGACATTTCGACTGCAGGGAGTTTTCCGTATTTCGTCGATCAACCTATCATACCGAGGAACCTGGAGCTGTCCTTCATGGGTTGCCTCGGGAGGCGTCACGAAAGATGATGGGGAGGACGAGGGCATTGATGTCACAGGACACAAGACGCAGTGAGCAGACATCGCGCATGTCGTTGAGAGCGACGAGCTCGAAGATGAAGCACTTGAGCTCGACGGGGAGAGTGGGCTAGAGTGACATGGGAGGAAGAGTGTAATATTAAAGTTATAGGTGGTCGCTCGAAATAAACACGAACTCCCACATCCCTTGCTGACAAGAGGCAGAGGACTGCTTCATTCTATGGAAACCATAGGCTTTTTATACTATACTGGGGTTATATAAAAGGGAATTAAAGGGAATGTAGATGAATATGTAGAATGTTGGAGATGTAAGTTGTATCCCATCAGAATAGAGGTCATAAGTCTCAGGTGTCTGATAATGGTACCGACTGCCTAATCACACAATCTGTTACGGGCAATGGTCGCGCTCTCAGTGTGTTTGTCGTATTTCACTGCATGAATTCAAAGAAAATCACCGCAATGTGGCAGCCCAAACAATGCGCTGCAACAATCGTGTGTCAAAATGCATCAGGTATACTTTGAGTATTCTGGTATCAGATACAAGATGTTGGAGCCTTCACTCATGACTTGTTTGGGGCTTCAAAATATGAGACTCGGGAATATTTCGACATCTTCGCCTTCAGCTCGTGGGAGAGCAACTCTCGAGCGGGTATACCGAATATCCGGGATCGTAGGTTCCTGCGGTTAGAATGCGTTGATGAAGCATCTGGCCGTATTATTACAGGCAAGGCACGGCGGACGGGATGTTTCGTTCTAGGGGTATAGTGATACATAGCATTGATCAGCCTCATACATTTATATAAGTTGACGTTCGATAGTAACATGTTGAGTTTGGGTGACGTAGGCAAACAACCGCAGCGGCCGTCCAAACACTGCACTCCGACAGAGATGTGATCTCCTGCTTTTTTTTGTTTCAACCAATTGACCCACGTCGTGTTTCCCTCATAATGCCTCATAAGAAAGCAAAGCGTTCTGTCAGAGAAGTTCAGCGAAAACAACAGTGAGTAGAAACTAATTTGACTCGAAAATGTGGTTCATAATAACTTGCAGAGGGTCGAATCTTGCGCCAGGGAAAGAGTCGATTAGCAATGAGGCGATGCCAAAGTCCGCAGCACGCATTCTGAACGCCTTTCAAGTAAGAGAAGACTACAAGAAGAAGCGCAAGTTGGAGCAAGATGGAAGTGATGCCGGAACAAGAGGCAAGCGCAGAAAGACCAATGACCAAGAGTTGAAGATTAAGCCAGGGGAATCAATACAACATTTCTACAGGCGAGTATTACGATACAATATCAAGAACAGCTGTAGAATCTTATTTCTGTGTAGGAGGGTGGAAGACGATATGCGATCCGTGGTTCGGACCGCTGTACAGACGTCTAAAGCCGTGGAACGAAAAGCCCGCAGTGCCGAGCTCGAGGCGAAACAGAGCAATAAATCTCAAAAAGGCATCGGATCACAGACGCCCAAATCGAAGGCAGATAGAGAACCTCGCGCACAACCTCCGCCGCCGCCGTCCTCAGACGCGGGAAAGGATCCAAAATCACACAAGAGTGGGGAACGGCCCAAGGAATTTGCAGCGTTCTCTACGTCAGCTCCGCGTCGACTCAACGATGTTGCTCAAGCCCCTCCGGAGTTGAAGAAAACCCCTCGGATTGCTGCTCGTCTTGGAACGGTTGGGAGACGTGAGGGTGTTCTTTCGATGGCACAGAAATCGATGATGGAACAGGAGCGGGAGAAAGCTATCGCACATTATCGAATGCTGAAAGCTACACGCCTGCAGACTGCGGAAAGTTGAGTAGCTTACCAGTATGTCGTTTTTCCTTATTCGACAAGCTCCATGAGTCTAACTGCAAGCTTCTTGGGTCCAGGGGGAGCCTTCTTATTACTAGACCGGATTCATAGGCTGCGATGAACTAGGCTGGATTGGCAATACGGCAAGGAACATGTTTGTTGCGTCATCGCCGATCTGGTGCTTTCAATTTCGCCCGCACATCGACCACGTTCACATGTTCAGCAAACCATTTTCCGAGGTCCATTCCAACCCCTTATGCCGTTCAGCGTTCTTTGCAATGACTCCAAAACCTCTTCTCTTCTCTGGTGGTCTTGGGCTTTCGTCCTTACCTAAGGCCCTGGGTTTACCTCAGGACATCAACGAAACCTCGAAGCTCTCTATGATTGACTCCGTGGTGCTGGTTACCATGTCGGATAATGACTCGTTTTCGACAGGCTCTCTCGCTTCCCCCCATCGAGGTCTATAGAATTAAATGAAGACCGTTGAGACAGAGGCGCCGACTAACAACCGAGACCCCGACTAGGTCTCCTATGCCTGCGTTAATTGGTGAAGGATGTTACGGACCACGAAATAGCATCCCACCTCCGCATCTACCTATCCCCGGATAGATTGTTTTATCCCTCCTTCGCTTCCATTTCATGCTTATTAATACCCTCGACCCCCGACTCCCTTTACCAATCGACCTTTCCAACAATAATTCAGATATAAAACTTGGGAGGAAATTGTTTCGTGGTGGCAGGATACAGACCGTACACGATGACTGGCTTGGTATACACATGATTTCTTGACTGTCTGATGCGCCCAAAGGTTAAACATAGCATGTGTTGTCAACTGATCTTCGCATGCTGTTCCTTTTTGGACAGATTGGCTGCTGCACAGTGTCATCAGCTCCGCACCCACGATGCTCGTCAGTGACTTTCCAACCACAGTTAACCCCGCTGTCCTTGGGCTGTGTATGTGCACAGCAGATCAGCCAATGCTCCGTGAACAAAGGGTATTATCCCACGCAGAGGCCTCACGTTGGGACGCTACTATAGTATAGTATGATGCTGCTCGAAATTATATATCAATGTTTCAACTGTCGATGGCAACGTCCATGGATGTCGCTCTGCTACGAGTGAGCAGGATCCGCATTTCCGGGAGGTTCGGCCAAGCTGCAATGACCACCAGTGTGGTGACTTTTGAATAATTTAAATAATTTGAATATCCGTCTGAAGTCGAAGAGTCGAGTCATGACACGTTAGTAGAGATAAAATTCTCACAATGTCATAGTAAGGTGTTGAGATGTTACGTTAGAACTTCCATCATCTAGTTTTCCGTGAGATCAGTGAGAGTCCGCGTCGAGATTTCCTCTCAGAGCGGCTAACTCCGTGATCAAATACTCTCATCTTGGACAAGGACCTCATATCTCAGATTGACAGTAATCCCTATAAAACCGTCGTCTCCAATGACTCTGCCAATCCAGCCACCCCCTCACCCCCTCTCACACCTCCTGTACGTGCTCTCGTCGCGTTCATGTACGACCACGAGAAGCGCGACTCTGCTCCCAGCTCATTTGGTCCCCTTTCGACAACCACAACTACCGATACACCTTCACACTCTGTAGTCGAAGCACAGGATGGGTCTGGACGGTGTTGGGCACACAAATTCCCCAATGCAGAACTAAGAGGTTACCTCACGGTCTTGGGAGCATTTGTATCGCTTCTAGTCACTTTCGGACAGATGAACGCGTTTGGCACGTTCCAGACGTGGTATTCCAGCCACCAATTGCAACAAATGTCCCAGTCCACCATTTCTTGGATAGGCTCGCTGCAACTCCTCATATTCTTCCTCGCGGTGAGGTGCAATTAGCAGGGGACACCCTTGAGTTTAAGACTGATTTTGACTTTCTAGGGTGCACCTATCGGGCGACTGTTTGACGCGTACGGTCCGACTTGGCTCATGGCCGCTGGCAGCGTGGTATTCACCCTTAGTCTCGTGCTGACGAGCATATCGGCGGAATATTGGCACTACATTCTTGCTCAAGGTCTCCTCTTCGGCCTTGGTGTAGCTCTCATGTGAGTTTGACCAGTCCAGCCGTGTTTCTCGATAGAAGCGTTGATCATGGATCATCAGGTTCTACCCTGCACTTGCCAGCATCACAACCTATTTCTCAAAGTATCGCGCAACTGCTCTTGGGGTCGCAGCCGCGGGTTCCGGTGTAGGTAAGCAAACAATTACCATCATAGATTCTCGATTGTGGTGAACGAACGAACTAAAATATGATTACAGGTGGGGTTGTTTATCCGATCATGCTGGAACATTTATTTGAGAAAGTCGGCTTTGCGTGGGGCGTGAGGATTTCTGCCTTGATTAGCGGCATGGGCTGCATTATGGCAACATTAATGGTGACGAATAATCGTAACGTTAATAAGTGCGGCGACGACATCGCTTGCGCGGAACCCAAGAAAGTGCGCGCATACATGGATTTGACAGCGTTCAAAGATCCTCGGTTTTCACTTTTGGCCCTCGGGAGCAGCTTTGTGGCACTCGGTACGAGATTTTGCTTATGGGGCACTGACCTCAGTACCAAACTTAAGTTGGATTTGATCATCGACAGGCCTATACATCCCATTCTTTTACGTCGTGGAATACGCTGAACATCTCAATATATCACCACGACTCGCGTTTTATGTGCTATCAGTCATGAATGCAGGGGGAATATTTGGGCGCGTTGCACCAGCGTACATTTCTGATACTATCGGACATTTTAATCTCCTGGCTCCTGCCGCGTTCCTCTCTGGTCTCTCGACTTTGGCGCTGTGGCTCAACGTTAAAAATCTGGCGGGCTTGATGGCCTTTGCGGCTATTTATGGGTTCTTGTCAGGTGCTTTTGTATCGGTCCTTACGCCTTCCATCGCATGCATCTCGGAGAGGGGACAGGTGGGAACAAGAATGGGCATGTTGTATAGTGTCACCTCAATTCCGTGAGTCTCTCCGCCTTTTGCTTCCTGGCTTCTGTCAGCACCACTATTGCTGTGGTCGTCGCGACGGGGAAAGGTGTAAAAATAGCCCCCCTTTCTATCATCATTTCAGGACCGGTTCTTCGGGATCTTTATGCCTTTCCTTTCGGCACTAGACCTACTTCGTTGCATTCCGATCTTTGGCTTTATGCCTTCGAACTTCTAGTTTCACAATCATCTGCCTACCTTCCCATCACCTGTTTTGCCAACGCCCCGTTATCCGAAGTATTGATAGGCTGATTTCATATTGACAGGTCGCTCGTGGGTAACCCAGCAGCTGGTGCCCTCCTCGCCCATAGCAACTCGCATTCTTTCGTGGGTATGATCATCTTTTCCGGGTGTACGGTCATCGCTGGTTCTCTTGCGGTCTGGGGTGCACGAATGGTAATTGACAAGCGGATATTCGCGAAGGTATGATCGGAACACCGGGATCACAATCTTGCCGCGAGACACATGTCCAACCCAATCTCATCTACCCGACCCTCCCTCCCTCTATTTCTCGGCAAGTTCTGACGTAATGCGACGATGCTGCTGTTATGACTTCAAGACCGCTATGTACGACTTGCGCGATATCTGCAACCACACACCCACGTAAATACCGGAGGAGCTGAATATACTTGGCTCTCCTGTTTCCCACTCCCCTATCGTTGGCCCGCGTCACGGTGATCCCTAGATCTACAGGAGTCTATTCCACTTGCGCCGTTATCCATCTATTTGTGCGGGGCTGCGGACGAACGGGGGACAATAGAGCAGATTATGGATAGGTGACCTGGAGCCAAAAACACGATTACCCATGTGGTTACTGTGGCGTATATCGCTTATGGCACCCGCTGCCACCTGCCTGCTTTTGGTTGGTACGAGTAGGTAGGAGTACTCGGAATACTTGGTCCATAGATCCGGACAGGAATCCGAATTGTTTTTGGAGCTGCGAAGAGCCGGGAAGACGCAGCTGACACTGGGCGATATGGCGGCCGTCACCGGGCGTTGCTCTTATTTTTTTATTTTTGGTTGATCCCCATCTTGAACTAGGTGTAAGATTGTACAGTATAGTATATGCCACCGGTCTACGGGCGCAAATCCCGTTTTTTCGGGTCTTATTATCTGATTGGCGTAATTTTTTTTTTTTTCAAAGCATTTGATGTAGACAATATTTATTCTACTGCGTGTATCATTTGTGTATGTAAATCATTAGACCTTTGTAGAACTTTCTCTGTGTAGAATTATTTTTATATATTGGGGTATTAACGTGGCTTGATTGATGCCGACTCGTGTACGAGGAGTACTTAGAGCCCCACTTCCCCCCACCGCCCCCTATTTCGAGATTGAAACCAGTGTGTCGTAATCAAAACAGACGAGAATAGGAAATCATGATTCTTGAGCGCAGAGTTGGTCCCCTAGACTGCAGGCTTCAGAATTGTGCCAGCGGGTATAGAAGTTTCATATTTCAGAGTGGCCTAGTGCTGTTCCAAAATACGTCATCCGGTCGGCACACGGCGCACGCACACAAAGTGGTAGGCTCGGAGGTTGTAGAAAGAGTGTCGCTTTGTTACCCAATTGTATACGCGCGCGCCGAGGAGGACTGTGCTTGGAGAAGGGAAGGGAAGGGAAGGGAAGAGAAAGGAAGAGAAGGGAAGAGAAGAATTTCATTTCGCTATGTCGTGTGTTGTACCCAGGTCAAATTCTTGCGAGGCCAAGGATGTGTTACTTGCGGCGGAACTCTAGCTTCCCAGGTGTGTTCGTCATATCGCACGAATAACACATGATCAGTAACCCGGGAGCACAACATGTTTTTACCGTTATATGAAAATTCTTCCCTTATCCGAAATTCAGTCAGTGCTTGGGCCACGGTAGACACTAGGATGTAACAGGATCCTGGCGCGAGTGGGGGAGTTCCGGCGTTGGGGGACTGAGTAACTGAGTCATGGCGATGGTGCTTCATTTCAGGTTTCCTCATATTCCCAGGATAATATTCCTACTTACGACAAACTGCGTGGATATTCTTCGAGGAATGGAGTCTGGCCCCGCACTCCTCTCCACTATAAAGGGTGCCTCTGTGCTGCTAGTGTTTAAGAATACCTACACGATGAGAGTGCGGATAATAGAATGCTTCCGTTATATTGTTTGTTATCTGCCGCCGCCACACGTACAGTGTATGGCACTGCTCTTGCGAGTTCTTACTGTGAGTCTTAATTACACCCGGTGTGATTGGGAAGAATCCTCGATGGTTTTGAATCTTGGCTCCGCCGCATTTCTTGGTCTAGCGGAGATGTTGATGGGTTGATGAACCCTTCTTCGTCATTATATCAGAGACAGCGTATTTTGAGTCCTCGGAAGACCGCGTGGAAAGGCTTGGGTTTCTTGAATGCATCGGTGTTGTCTCGTATGGCCCGGAATCCATAACCATTGTGTTCCCCACTCTGAATTTCATAGGAGGGAATCCTCGGGCGTATGTGTATAGCCAATGAGTATTGATAAGTATTCGGGCAGCGTGGAAGTTCATATTTTTATTTCTCTTCGAACCGGATGGAGACTTCTTGAGATTCGAAACCAAGGTTATGGCGCTGGTTGATAATTGTCTAGATATCTTTGTAGTGCTGTCCTAGGATGCTGTTACAGGAACATGCTAGGGCAGTGCTGTTACCATTGAGCAAGAGGGGCTGCTGTGGATCGAAGAGTAGATATCGAAATTTGATGGTGACGGTATAGCTATCGTTCCATCTCTGTGGCTCGTATGTCACCTTATCGGGTCTGCGGAGAATTGAAAGATCAAATACTTCATCATTTCATCCAAGCTATCAGAAGGGTAAGTAGAGGATGCATTGGAGGATAGTCGAGCTGAGCACCATGGGTGTTTGAATGACCATGCCAGAACTTGGGGTTTAACGAGCCTTGCTGTCACCATACAACCGCCCGTCCCTGAGTAAACATCTATGTGATCTTCCTCTTGCTAACATCACTTGTGAGTTGTTCTATGGGGATATGTAAGTGTGATGTAACACAGACACAGCCTGTGAGAAAGGTGGAGCACGAAGCACTTCAAATTTCCCCCCGGGGGAGAAGACTAATTTGTACGGACTAAGCGGTCTTGGACATTGGAAGAAGTTTGTAGAGATGTGATAATAAAGTGTGTTGTGACTCGGGTTATCACGAGACTTGTCCAATTCTTTCCGCGCTTCGTCACGAGCCTTTCAAATTCCCTTACCGTCCCTGGGTATCGCGGATAATGACTGAGGACTGCTCAGATGGATTCGTCGAAGTATGAGCATTACGGTGCTTTGGTCCAACTAGCTCAACTGATTTCCATCCCATCACGTGAATCACGCGTATGCGCACGGCAAACAAACGGCAGTTGGTCCTTGTTTCATTGCAGTCAACTTGTCATCATAAATCTTCAAACTGGCAACGACTCCGTCTATTCCATTTTCATCTCACAAGAAAGCACAGCTGGAATAAAGCAAATCACCATCAATCTGACTGCTCCATACGCTTGATCTCTGTTCTTCTCGGGAGAGACCATCTCTATGGCTGCATGTTACTCCTCCGCTCGTTCGCACTACAATTTTCCTTTGTCCTCGCGTTGTCAATTCTCCGTATCAAGGATCCTAGCCTCAAACTCAGTATCAGTGCATCTACCAGGATCCGAATGATATGGAGAATTAGTTCAGCTATCGTATCGGGATTATGCAGAGAGCCTACTACACACACACACAAAAGAAATCCGCGGCGTTTTCTTTCTTCTCACACCACCTAACAAAAAATGGACGGCCTGAATGATCTCTTTCTGTCTATTGTCTATCGGATCTGGACAGATTCATGGCCAACACCCAGGGAGTTATTGTATTGTTGGAAAGTCGAAAGTGTGGGATCTGGAAACGCGAAACGGGCTTGTGGTCGTTGATGGATCGAGAGATGGACGATGTGTGTCGTGAGATCTGTGTTGATGGCACTCGACATAAGGGGGAGACAAGCTACACACACATACACTTCTCCCCCCCCTTGTTCGGGTATTCAGAGTCCCCGTATCATTCCGGTGTTCGACACCCCCCCCCCTCTCCGAACGGGTGCGTCGTTCTTTTTATTGACTGACGGTGCTCCTGAGATTTGATGATAGGATGATTGGATCGTTCTGTATGGTGACATCTGTGTGGATATTTACTAGGATGATCTCAACGTGCGTTTGATACGGAAGAATCAAGTTCCGTAGTGTTCTCTCTTCCAAGAAAAAAACCCTCGATTTTATGGTAGACGACGGGGGACTTTTGGGACGGTGGATTATGGAGCGTTCTCTCGGAGGCCTTCGGCTTGGCTTGCGCTGCCATGGCACTTGACAAAACTCTTCGGCTCCGGGATTGTGTGTCTACGCTTGTTTGATTCGGCGTGATGACGTCTAGCAAGAATGGGCGCTGGTTGTCCCTGATAGCTGGCCGTGATTCAGTTCTACTTGTCAAATCTCTCTTCCGATTCGTCCCCTCCCCTTCCCTTGGACAATGGAGATATGTATACCAAACTTGATGAGTATAAGTATAATCGTAAGATGGAGTAAAAGTGATGGAGAAACTTGACAAATCCTGCCATGGTCAGACACCTTCCCTCTCCCTGCGCTGATCATTCACTTTTTACCGAGTCTGATAAGGATCCTTGCGCCGCGAATGTATTGTTTTGCTGTGGCGACGGATTAATAGAATAGGAATTTACGAAATTGCCAAGAGTGGACTTGTGTGACGCGTTGGACAAGCATCTCTCATTCCTTGGATCCTGTGCATGTCTGATTGGCGCTCATGCCACATAGAGGATCACTTTTATGCTGTTGGACACACACTTCCGTCTTTCTTTCTCTCGTGTCTGGCTGGATATTTCGATATATTACACTCACTAATCAAAACTACTACAACACATCTCATATATATATATAACCAGACTCGAGGGAGGGGAGAGACCGGCAAAGGGGGGAAGGGGGGACTCTTTCCCATGGTCTCTCAAACACATAGCCACACACTCTCGAGGCAGTGCAATTCAAGGCACATATTTCATATTTTAACCGATACACACCGCCACCCCTTATAATATATATACACGGGAAAAAAATAACCACATCTGCTAAATATAGCTTATGCCGGAATTTGTTTTGGGGAATAAAAGAAAAATCAAGGGATTTGGGAACCCTTTGACAACGCTCTAAGGGTTGATTTTTTATTTATTTTTTATTTACTCCACGTGGGTTATATGGGGGAATGGTTTTTGATAGAGCATCAGTGAATTAGGTCCGAAAATCATCCAGGATGGGGGGGGAGGGATTATTAAAAGGCTAGGTGTGTGCGTTTTTTTTTTGGTTAGAAATTCCTTGTCTCCTTGTCTCCTCGGTCTCTGTGTCTCTTCCCTCACTCTTTTTTGTTTCTCTTGACGTCTCCTTCGTAGAAGAAGAAGAAGAAGAAGAATGCGATCCGTGCTTGTACTGCTCTTGGCCGCTACCGCCGCATTCGCGAGCCCTGTCCCCTCAGGCGCTGCTGCTGCTACCGCTGCTGCTGCCGCTACCGCTGGTGATGATAATGATTTTGGTAGTACCGCCGCAGTGTTGGCGGAACGTTCCCAAAAACCAAAAGGTATCGACGTATCAAGTTATCAACCAAACGTGAATTGGGCAAAGGTCAAAGCTAGCGGGGTTTCGTTTGTGTTTATCAAAGCTACCGAAGGGATCTGTATGTATCCTTCCACTTGGGGTGTATTCGGTTTTTGATATGCATGCTGATCTGTGTGACGTTGGAAGCGTATAAGAGTAGCGCGTTTAATAATCAGTATACGGGTGCTACGAAGGCGGGGTTGATTAGGGGAGCGTATCATTATGCGCGTCCGAGTAGTAGTAGTGGCGCTGCGCAAGCCAAGTACTTTTTGGCGCATGGGGGTGGATGGAGTGGGGATGGTACGTGCCATCTTTTCGTTTTCGTAGATTTTGAGTGTTTTATGGTGATTTTTCAAGGTATTACGCTCCCTGGTGTTCTTGATATCGAATGTGGGTTCTTTTTCTCGTTGTGCATCTCTTGAAAATTTGCTGATTTTGTGTGTGTGTGTGTGTGTTACAGATGGACCGAATGGGAATACTTGTTATGGGAAGAGTCATCATGCGATGGTTTCGTGGATCAAGGACTTTTCGAATACCTACCACGCACGTACTAAACGGTATGTGTTATCTTTATCTATTTATGCAGTGCCTCATGTTTCTTTAACGCTAGCTGGCCAAGTACGTTTCCCCAAAACCACTCAAAGATAACATACTAACCTCTTCCCTGACAAAAAAAAAAGTCATTTACACTACCACGGACTGGTGGAAGACTTGTACAGGTGACAGCGCTGCCTTTGCGTCAAAGAGTCCTCTCTGGATTGCGCACTATGCTTCTTCTCTTGGACCTTTACCCGCTGGCTGGAAGTACGTGTTGTCATAATTCGGTGGTATTTCGTGATTATCGGTCTGACTGTGGTGTGTGCGTCTGTGTTTAGGTATATGACGTTCTGGCAGTATGCGGATCATGGATCGAATCCTGGAGATCAGAATATTTTCAATGGTGATATGGCGGGGTTGAAGAGGTGCGTGTTGGTTTTTTTTTTGTTGTGCTGGTGATTGAAAACTTATATGTTATGCGTTCGTGTGTGTGCGTTTGCGTAGGTTGGCCAAGGGATCATAGAATGATGAGGTCAAGCGGACGATGATTTGGTCGAGTTTTCGAATGGACACTGTTGTGATTACACACTCGTTTTCTTATTACGGTTCTACGGAGAGGTGGTTTCATTACAAGAATGCCTTGATAGTATATAGCCATGGACCTTCTTTCGTTTATTACAAATGTGCCTCTCTCTTTTTGCGTCAGCAAGCATGAGATTGACCTCGGGATTCTTGCCGGTTTACATTTTGGTTTAATTACGGGCGGAGCATGTCTCGGAAAGCATGTGTGTGTGTGCATGTGCCTGATGCGGGAGTTGAGAGGGTATAGTCTAAGTGATAATCGGAGTGGCCGCGTAACAAGAGATACTTCCGATACTATAGTGTGATCCTACGGTCAATCAACCTTTTGAATCATGCTACGATGATGATGAAAAGGTTACAATGTCAAAGAAGAGTAGTCATACATGATCACAAAGACACTTTTGTCACAGACTGACATGCGTTAGTCTCGTGTTACGGGAAAGATCGTGCACCACCACCACTAACCACGATGGGTGGCCACTCACGTGGTTGATCTAATGAGGGTTGTGGATAATTTGAGCAAAAAGTGTCATCTATCTCGTTGTGCACACGCACGCACACACACACAGCCTACAGTACAGGTGGGTTTGTAACACTCCGTTGACCCTGTTGGGTGTGTGTTGTGTTCGTGGTGCATGTGATGTACTTTCTATCGGTTTTTTTTTATAGGTGCTTTTGTGCTACGACCACGACCACGACCTACGACCTACGATCCTCAGTGCTCTTTTTTGCTATTGCTAACGAAAGGAAGAAAGGATATGGCTACATTCACATCTCACGCCACTCTCGAACGGAGAGCAGAAGAAAGACAAGAGAGGATGAAGCAGAACCGGAT